>JAPYYV010002729.1:0-43374 GCA_030522625.1 Copidosoma aretas
CAAAGTATCGAAACTCAAAAAGTATCGGTAAAAGAATCGATTCTTTGCAAAAAGAATCGAGTATTTTTTAGGAATCGAGTAAGTATCGCCGATCCCTAAATACAACTGATACAACAGATAACGGAACACCCGTACGCTCGAGCATTACGAAATAAAAATAAAATGTAACTCAAACATCTACACCCAAATAACCAAGTGGACTCGACCGCTCACGCTATCTATTATCAGATCATTTATTTATTAAAAGTGTAATCAGATGAGTATATTCGGTATCAGAATAAGGGACATAGAACAATACCCTACATTATACCCTAATAACACTCTATTGCAGGAATCGGGCAGAGCAACCGATTAATGCACATTATGCAGAAAAAACGAGGTGTGTGCTATTCATAATTGCGCTGTAGTCTAGCAAACTATATCTGAGCAGTGATTGGCTAAGATCTTTCAATCGGAAACCTTGTTTTTTTCATACAAAATATGATAAGCAATATATTTTTGTCTATTACACTGACTTTATAGGTGTATTATACTTTTGATCATGAAGTTAATAGACAAGGTTTGCTCAATAGCATAATCTTTTGACAAGAGAGAAAACCAATTAGATTTTAGGGCAATAAAGCTTCAAATTTGTCAAAAAGAAAACACTTGTCTTAACACAAATGATCTACTACGACAAAAATAACCAGCATTGCTATACTGAGGCAGGAAATAAAAAACCTGACCGTCAGTGATACAGCTGTTGAAACAGATACTTACTCGAAATCTGTACACTTTAGCTCGATACGTAATTCTAATAAAATGCATTCAAAGCACATATAAACAAATAACAAAATAGACCCTCTTACTAATACTGTTTGTTGATAAATAATTTATTTAGTAAATCAGAATGTAAGCAGAGTTATCTATTGGGTTTCGAGATAACATCCATAGGATAATCACACCGTATTACAGGAATCGGACAGAGCAACCGACTCATGGACATGGTGAAAAGAAAACCAGGCATGTGCAGACCATGATTACGTTCTAGTCTAGAAAACTATAGCTGTAATGTAATTTTCTATGGTTTCCCAATCAGAAACATTGTTATTTTCACACAAAATTTGATAAGCAGTATTCTTCCATGTATAATACCTACTACATAGGTGTATTATAATTTCGATCATGATGTCTATAGACAACGTTGGCTGGATATCACATGCTTTTGACAATGGAGAAAACCTTTTAGACTTTAGGGCAAGTATGCTCCATATTTGTCCAACAGAAAATATGTGTTTTAATACAATGCTCTACTACTACGTCTAAACATAACCACCTTTGTGTTACTACTGCGATCAACAAAAAACGTGATTAACAGTAATATCAAAAATAAACTGGATACTGGATAGAAGACACGTATATTTCAGCTTCGTACTCAATTCAAATAAATCAAAATCTATGCACCTTAAACCGAATCACCAAATTAACTCGCCCGATTACAATGATCATGATTAAATTATTTTTCTATTTATTCAAAATAATTCGAAAAAAGCATAAATATGAAATTCTAGCTCCTTTAACTAAATAATTTTATGTACGTCAACTTAATATCCAAAGGGGAAACAAGTAATTAAAGTAAAAACTATTTATTGTTTTTAATTATATGGTTATTAAAAGAGTGGGGATATTATAAATATTTCAGAAATGATTATATAATCGAGTATTTTCAGTCATTCTAGAAAAAGTGGCATTATTGAAGAAAAAATTTTGGAAAAAACTTGGGCACCCATGCATCAGGTTATATTTTTCCGGCAAACAATATATGTAGATGTGGCTGATTACGCCGAAATTTGTTCGGTAACGATTCCAGCTCAAATATTGAAATAGTAGGATGCAATGAAAATCAAATAATTCAGCCATAGATCCTCATATTTATAACTAAATGATAGAAAATATTATATCTGTAAAACTTGTTGAAACCAAATTTAAAAAAAAGAGTAAAAATTCAGAAATTAATTATTTTGTTTATTTAAAAACTAACAAATTATTAAAATAAAAGTAATGTTTATTAATTTATAGAAAAGCTGCAGCTAAACTCAACTTTTAACGTTTTGAAAAACTTAATAAATTATTTGTTTGATAGTTTATTAATGAAAATCAACAAATATTTTAACAATTGTATGAATAAACAGTCATTTCATATTTTAATTAAAAGTGAGTTACACATTAAAATATAGAAGGTATCAATGTATATCCCAATAACAGAGATAGCTCGTAGATAAGTCGACACGGTACACGGCTTGTATGTACGAGATCGCGAATTTAAATTTAGTGAGAAAAGGTTCTTTTTTAGAAATTAAAATTTTATTTACGTTAACGGGAAAAAATTGGAAATCATTGATTTTTTTTCCTGTATAGCGGTGATATAGAAGTATAACTTCAATTAAATTAATTTATTCATTGAAGGATGGTATCAATGGATATCTTATATAATTCCAGAGTTATTATGAAAAATCCGGAGGTTAGCGCGCGGAGCTCGCAGAGGGCGAAGCCCCACTAGTATATATATGTGTAAAATGAAAATAGGAATAATACTTTTTGCGTATTTTAAAACAGACAAAAGCAGGTGGCCGCACGTATGCTTGATGGAATAATTAAGAAGCATATGTAATGATATTTCACTAAAATTTATAGGAATTATAAAAAGGTAACCATAGAAAATGAGCTTGAGAAAATTAGAGTTGATTTCACAAGAGGTAGGAAGACATTTTGCAATTAATAAATACAAAACAATTAGATACTGGTGGACAACTCTTACATCTGTTAATATTATAAAAAAAATTTAAAAAAGACCAGAAAAAGTGGAGTATTAAAAAAGGAAAACTTAGCAGGGGATTTAAAAAAGCCATCGTGTAGGCTGAGATATGCGACTGTAGAAAGGATGAAAGAAGATTGGTTTTTAGCCATAGACTGTAGGCTTTGTAATAAAAAACCATAGACTATAGAACACATATCTTTTTGTAAAGAGGTAGGAAAAAATTAGAAAATAAACTAATATCAGTCAGATATATAGGATTAACAGATAATCGAAGATATGCAGGAGAGATATATTACCATATTGCTAGAAAACAAGCAGATGACTATGCAAATATATAAGATATTTCTAAAATATTGGTGAGTTGGGGACCGCAGAGCAATGGTTAATCGTGGAATTGTAATTCATGCGTTATAAATATTAATATAATATCAATGTAAAAAGAAATTCTCACATGTTCTGTTGTCAATATGTAAAGGTGATTGATGTTAGACTTTGTTGTATCAATTCTATAATAAATACTATTAAAAATACTCTTGTTATTTATTTAAGGAGGACTTAATTTTTAGTAGTTATGTCACATAAATGTGTAATGTAAAAGTAATTAATAATATGTACAAGAAATAAATAAGTTAATAGTTATTGTCCCTTACTAGATATTAAGGAATACTTATAAAATGTTATCTATTAGTTTATAAAATGTATCGTCTTATAAACTAATATTTTTAATTGTTTGGAACATTTTTAAAAATAGCCTGATAAAAATGCTCAATTATTTCTTCAATTATAATAATTCTATAAATACTATGTACGTATACATACCAATTTTATGCTTATAAGCTTGAATACCGATAAGAGGCATTTGTAAGTATCGAACTAGTAATAAATATTTGGTAAATCTGTGAACTTATCCATGTATTAACTACATCTGTTTGCTTTATAAGCAAATTTTATGTGTTGATTTTGGTTATCCACACCTAAATGCAAGTATGTATTGATGAAAAGATTCTCGTATCATATATTTATACATCAGAATAAAAATATAGAAATATGAGGGTTGGCATGCAAAGCGTGCAAGGCGCGAGGCTCCACTAGTATATAAAATGATGTATTTATATATACTAGCTCCGCATACCAACCACCTTATTTTATTATTTTTAGTTGTATGTCTAAATATCCAATAAGACAATCTATTTTTCAATACATAGATGCTTACACAAGTAGACAACTGCAATTCACACATCAAAATTTGCTAAGATATCGAACAAATATAGTCAGCACATGGAAGCTATTCACAGATTTAGCAAATATTCATAACTAATCTAATAAGAATGTATGATTTTAATCCGTGTTTAAGCTTTAGTTATATACATATCTATGTGTATAGAATGTATACAAAATAATTATTGTTGCAAAAGCAATTGAGAGCTTTTTGTCATTAAAAAAAAAATTTTAAAATCAATTATGAGTATGCATTTATAAGATTGCACGTATAAACTAAACTCACCAGACATTATTAGAACTCTCGTGTGTTATTTACAAGTACATTTCGTGCTTTTTTTCGCTGTGTTGACCCAGTCACAATACATATTGTTATTCTTTCCAACCTCATAGGACACCTTACAGCCCTAAACAAAATTTATTGTTGTACACCAGCATAATATACACTTAAATCATTAATTTGGTTGGTCCATTTGCTTTAAATAATTTTTCTTTAGTTAAATAAAAAGTGTTCTCATAAGACTACGTGCATTTTGGCGATCTCAGTGAGGGACAATTTCTCTCATTCGCAGCGCCACATGTAATAGGCACACAGCAAATACCAGTTTCTTTGTAATAATTTTTATAGCTGCATGTCATTCTATTATTTTTGTCCTATTTTTCTTACTTTTCCCGATTTTTTTACTATATTTCGTCCTGACTCTTGACATAGCTATATGTGTTATATGTTCACTATTTTTCATTGCAGATTGCACAGTCCATCACTTGAAACCATTTCTCTTCCTCTTTTTCTACATTCCTATTTCGAAGCCTGCACTATTGCTTAATGCAAATCTACTTCTAAGTTTTCCTTTTCCCAATATTTTTCTCCCTCCATTTTTTTTTAAATTTCTTTATGATATTAACCGATGTTAGAGTTGTAAATCGCTGTTTAGTTTTTCTGTATTTTCAAAATAATAAAAGTCTTTCTACCCCGTTCAAAGGTCTCTTTGATTTCCTCAAGGTCATTTTATATAGTCGCCTTTTTAATAGGTCATATCATTTTCCCATCCTCTACTTTTCATCACCCTACTTTACTTATTTGCCCAATTTTGTAGGATTTTTAATGATGATTCTTCTTATTTTTTCCATCAAGCATACGTATGGCCACCTGCTATTGTCTATTTTTTTAATACAAAAAAGGAAGTTTCGGCTTTTTTTGTTATGTCTGTTCCTATACCAACCCTTTCTGCCTCTATTTTACATATATCCTGGTGTGTTTGCATTGAAATTCCACATTATTTTTGTAAATATACCTTCTATTTGTTCAACTTTTTTTTCTTTTCCATTCCTAAGGCTCTGCACTGCATGAGCAACCTAATTTTATCATTGAGTCCATACTTCATGATCTTTGATGTAAAAAATCTACTTTAGCTCTTTTGATAAAGCCTTACACTGCATTGACTGCCTTTTGCAACGTGCCTGTCTTTCTTTTTCCCTGCCACGAAAAGATATTTTTTGTTGAGAATTACACTTCTAGGTCTTTATCTGTGTTGACAACTTCCGGTACCTTCCTTTTAACTTCAAACCGATCTTTTTAGGTACCATATTTATTTATCCAAGTCTTTTAGAATTTGTTTCGTGTCTCCAGAATGCTCCGCACCTAACTAACGTCATTAGCAAATTTAAGACAGTAGATTTTCAATTTGTTTACTGTTATACCTACCGTATTATTTTCAATTTACCTATCTATATCCTCTATAAATAAACTAAAGAGTATTAACCTTGTTTTATGCCTTTTACTGTTTTAAATAAATTTTTCTTACCTAGGGCCCAAAGTGCAGCAGAGCCTTTTCGCCCTCTGGCCGCACTTTGGGCCCTTAAAAGTACTTTTCGCCCACGGGCAGAGCACAAAAGTAAAACAAGCGCGCCCTTCGGGCGCTCAATTTTTTACTTTCTGCCCTAGTGGCGTAATGTACTATTACCGCCCCTGGCCCGTATTAACCTGTTTTATTGTGCATTTATTGATTTTTTTCAAAATTTTTAATATTTTTATACTTAGCCTTATTATTTCTAATTTGACCCACAACATTTCTCTATTGATCGCATCGAATACTGCTTTAAAGCCTATAAGCACAGCATATAATTTATTGTCATCTTCAATAAGTTTACTTTGAATAATACTATTTGGTTGAAAAATATGGTCCCTAGTTCTTATTTTTTCTCTGAAGTCTACCTGACTCTCCTTTAGTAATGGACATTCCACTACGTATCTTTTCAGTCTTATAGCGATTATAATTCCTTATATTACATATCTTCCATGTAACAACGCAACTTCCCTGTCGTTTTTAACGTCCTTCTACTCTTTTTATTCCTTGTGAATTGAACATATTCTAGCTGTTTTCGACCCTTCAAAAATTTGTGTTATTCTCCATATCTCATTGAATCTGTCTATAATTAAATCATCCATAATACGAGCAGATATTTTAGACATTTTCCCAGAATTTAGTCGTCTCCTGTGGCTTTATCGGTTTTTATCTTCCCTAGGACTTTCTGTGATTCAATGCTCGATATATTCGTGTCACAATCCTTCCAGATTTCGTTGTTAAGGTAGCTCTCTTGCCTAAATATAGATATAAACAGTTTGACGGGCACACTACTGAAACCCGAGTACAGTCGAGAGTAGCCGAGGCCGCCAAAGTACAGTTACAGTCGAGCGAGCACACACCTATAGGTGTATATGTACACCTATCAGAAGTGCAGATTACCATCTCATAGCCGTCTAAAACCAATTTCTACTTTCTATCTTTGCAAATATCGCAAGAAAATGCCTCGCTTCCTGCACTTTGCACAGTGACATGAGAAAGAAAAGGAATATTCCTACAAGTACCTCATAATGAGCTTGCTGAGATATTTCATTTTTCTTCGGAAAATGCATGCATAACTCATTAACTAATGCTATTCCATAAGAGCTAATGTTAAAGATTGAATCTTGGATTAAAAATTTCTCGAGATTTTGTCAAGCTTGGGGTATGAACAAGGATATTATTGGATCCAGCAGATCAAAATCTACAAAATTAAACATATGTCCTTACATAGATTTTTGCAAGAGAGCTACCTTAAGGGGACTCCCACGCAATGGCGGTACGTATACGGGTGTCTATCCAGAAGTCACGTTCAACTCGCCAGTACTCGAAGAATACTATGCGAATCCGGCCCAAAAACTTTATAAACGTTTCTTAGAGTTCTAAGTTTCTTATAGTTTTTGCGTAGAAATATTAATTAGGAGGTCGTGCCTGAACGAAATTCCAACCTTAAAAACACAACTTCGATCGATAAAATTGTGATATAAATTTTCGAAACTCGAAGACTTTTTACTAATCTATTGTGTATTAACCCTGCAAGAATCTTAGGACAAAATTTTGGATCAAAATGTTGGATGCAAAAAATCTGGGAGGCAATTTAGTAAATGTGTACTGAGCCACACGGTGCTTCACCACGTGTTTTGGGGTTTTTTTTCTTTACAAAATCGTTTATTACTCAGGAAAATATCCGATTACCTTGATGCCCCAAAGTGCTTATCTGTGTCGAATTTCATAGGCTTCAACGCTATATGCCGCTTATTACGAAGAAAGTTCTGAAACTCTTTGTTTTTAATGATCAACGTGAGCAAATTTTCTGCTCATGCTAGATAACACGGAAAGCATTATTTTCTCCCGTTGTCTATTAAAAAAACAGTTGAAGCAGCTTCTTCGTGACGAGCGGCATATATCGTTGAAGCGTATAAAATTCTGAATAGATTCGTACTTCAGTGCACTAAGGTATTAGGCCATTTTCTCGAGTAAAAAACAATTTTATAAACCAAAAAACCCGGAACACATTCTGAAGCGCAGTGCAGCTTGAATGCTTCCTAAATTTTTTTCTTTCAACATTTCGATCTCATATTTTTTACTTACATTCTTGAAGGGTTAATAGACAATAGATTATTAAAAAATCTTTGATTATCGAAAATTTGTAACACGATCTTATCGATCGGGGTTGTGTTTTAAAGGTCGGAATTTTTTTCGGGCACGCTATTCTGATAAATGACTTTTGGATACAACTATGAGAATCAAGATACACTGAGGAATGTTTATCAATTTTTTGTGCCTGATTCGCTTAGTATTCTAAGATTTTCTTTCAAATAATTTTTGTCGAAAATCCCAGAATACTAGTCCTGACTTTTGGCTTCAGTTTGACTTAATTCTCTTTAATTATCGTTTCAAACCAAGCAACAACAGTTTCTGGCGGATCCCACGACTCAAGCTGTAGCATATTAAAATGTACGCATAGATACAGATTCTCTGTTGTTACAGACAATGAACTTCTCTGTATAGATTTTACAATATTATCCCAACTAATAAGGCATTCAACGTCAGCGCTGTGAGGTTCAGCATCTAAAATTCTAGATATAATTACGGTTAGAGTAGAATAACTGTCATTTCTAGAAATAAATTTTTAATTAGATGCATGTACGAATAAATTTTTTCATTGTTCACTAAGTTCAAAATCAATGATTTTACTATAATTGAAATAAACCTTTGTAAAATCCAAGTCCGAGGCAAACTTCAGGAATTTTTTTTAAGTCAGTAGATCAAACAATTTTTAAAAATTACTTTCGTGAGTGACAATTTCTTCATCGTTGTCAAAATGGTTTTTTAAAGAATCAGTAAGGGATTATATTGCTTCATTTTTTACTGCAGAGACGCAACGTCTCTTGTATCCGTAACATAAGGGTGGTGAGTCATTGTTTATCGGAAATAAACTATATGTCATGTTCCGTGTTATTTTTTAACGCCACATAAATCTTTTATTTGTTCGTTACGTGTGCATACCCATCCACCAAAAAGAGATTTCTCTATCAAGGATTTTAGTTTGTTGCGTGCGTGGTAAACGTACTGCATCATATACATGATGGTTGGGCAATTTTTTCGAAGGTTTTTTTTAAAAGTGTCAGTAATAAATGCTAATAGTTCTAAACTATTTTTCTTGGTTCATTATCCATAGAATCCTTTTGCTTCCAATTTTTCTGATCGTTCAAAATAAATGACAAGTGCATGCTCCGACTTTAAAACAGAGGAAAATAAAACAAAAATAGACTATGTCCCGCAAATTTCAAAATATTTTGAAAATGAACTAAATTTAACTCTTTTTGTGACATACGTCCACGCTTATTCAAATTTGAAAACTGAAACATAATTATTAATATTTTAACACTATAAACTTGGTAAAAATATGCTTTCCTGTGTATTGAACACCAGATTTTCAAGATAGTCGGAAATTTTGCTTCCATAGAAAATTCATCTGAAACCAATGATATAATCATCAAGTAGTTTTCACAAGCCTGATTTGTCTCCTAAATTTACTGATACACCATCGGTCACAATAAATGATATGTATGTATTAAAAAATTAGCGTTAGCTCCTAGTGAAGTTTTAGATTCATTTTTCACAGCATGAAGTACAACTTTGGCTCCTTTTTCTTATGGTTTAGCAGAATCAATAAAAACTAGCTCTTCGCAGCCAGATTTTGAAATAGTATTAGCTATAGTAAAAATTTTATCGATTTATGCACGATCGGCTAAACCATCACATCGTTAAAAAACAGCTCATGCATCGGAAATGTTTTATTTTCTAAATACTGTATGTGACATTTCACAATCAATTTCAATAGCTCTCTGCAACTTGAAGGTGTCACGTATCGAAAAATTGGCTGTCTTTTTTAACATACGTTAGAAAATCAAACTTTTCAACAAAAGTTACCATTTACAACTCTAGCCGAAAAACTATGCCCTGATGGAGTTCATTTTTTCACACTACCATGCACATATGTACGTAATATTCCAGTATGTTTTCCTTATGACAAGTTTGCTTCGGCAATATACCTACCAATACAATTTTTTGCAGTATCTTAGTATTGGATAAATTAGACTGTTTGACTGTTTATAATCTTCATGGACTTAAGAATGAGAATGATCTTAAACTACTTTTTTTTATTAATCTTGTTCTCGACTCTGTGGTGATAGGTACTGGTTTTTTGTTTTATGAATTATAATTTACTATTTCAGGATTCTTACAGAAATTCTTACAGCGAACGCGAGTGTTATTTTTGTCGTATAAAAACGAGAAACACTGGTTTTATTTTAATTCATGCTTTGTATAACGTTAATACTGCTCGTTCTACGGATCATTGATGTGTATCCATCAAGCTGTTCAGATCTACGATGTGCTCATTACTTTTATCAATCAATTCTTCAGTAATGTCTATCAACTTGAATGCTTTATAATTTAATTTTTTTATTAAAAAAATACAATTTTTTATTTGCTATTTTTTGTCTCTTTACATTGCAATATGTGTTCTATTTTTTTTTCATTGTAGAGCCTACAGTCTATTACTTAAAGCCCTTTCTGTTTAGTCCTTTCTTTAAAATCATATCTCAGCCTACACCATTGCTCTTTAAGACCCTCTACGTAGTTTTTTTTTTGGCAATATTTTTTCTCTATGTTTTTTCTCTTATCTTTTTACCATTGATGGATCCTAGCGATGTTAATGACCACTTAGTTTTTCTGTATCTTCTGATTGATAAAAGTCTCCCTTACCTTTGTAAAATTCTCTTTGATTTTCTTAAGTTTATTTTCCTCGGTTGCTCTTGTTATAAGCCCTATTTTACTTTAACTTCTTGTCCAATTTTGTTGAATTTTTATTGATTATGCTTCCTATAAATTCTATTAAATATAAGTGTGGCCACCAGCTCTTGTCCATTTTTAACATCGATTTTTCATGTATACCCTGGTGTATTTGCATTAAAATCCAACAATTTATTTGCAAATGGGCCTTCCATGTTTTCTACTTATTATTTTTTTTTATTTGTAAGGATCCACTACATATAAATAATCTAATATTATCAATAAATTCATGAGAAATAATCTTTGATTCAAACTGCTTACTTGAGCTACTTTGCTTAAGCCTCAGACAGCTTTAACTGCCGTTTGCATCCTACCTGTCGCTTTCTTCCGTGCCACAAGAAGCTACTTTTTGTTGAAAACCCCACTCCTGGGTCTTAATACTCGTTTGCGACTGTCAATACCTTCCTTTTGAATAAAAACAGATCTTTTCCTATCCCTTCTCTATTCCTGAAAATCAGGATTTCTCGTTTTTCTAAGTATACTTCCATCCTGTTTATCCACCATGTTTATCTAAGTCTTTCAGCATTTGTTCTGTGTCTTTAAAATACTCCACAAACAACTAAACATTATTATCAAATTCAAGACGATGGATTTTAAGTTTTACTACTGTAACATCTACTGTATTCTTTTTAATTCACTTATTATCCATATCCACTATTAATTGACCTAAGTGAACCGTGCTTCATGGTTACTCTTTCCGCACCCCTTTTTAATTGGCCAGCCACTGGCGCGTATTAACCAGCTATTTTGTTCATTTATAGGTTTTTTTTTAAATTTCTGATGGTTGAATAACTATCTATAGTATCTCTAATTTCACACAGAAAATTTTTCTCTTAATGATATTAAATGTTCTTTAGAAGTCCACAAATAGAACATGTAATTCTTTGCCTCCTTTCCGTAAATTGTTTTTAGAAAAACTATTTACTACAACAGTATGGTCCTTCGTCCTTTTTTTGCTCTAAAACTAGTCTGACTATACTTTAATATTCTACACTCCACGATCTCTTTTTCACTCTTCTAGGACTATATTGGCTAATATCGTTTGTCCTATATTTAAAAACGCCATATTCCTGTAGTTTTAACGTCTGCCTACCCCATCCCCACCTTTTGAATTGGATTGATTCTAGCTACTTCCCACCCTTTATTATCATGCGTTGCTGTCTATAAAATATTAAATATGTTTGATTATTTAATCAATTGATTCGTGGGCAGAATTTTAAAGCATCACCCACAATTTTGTTGTCTCATGCGGCTTTTCCATTCTCCATTTTTCCTAAGACTTTCTTTACTTCAATGATCGGTATATCTTTGCTGAAATTCTTTTAGACTTTGCTGTTGATTCCTATACTATTCTTTTTGTTTCCCGTATAAGGTGTTTCATTGTTGTTTCCCATAAAATTTTCAACATCATCCTTCATACCTCTTTTCTTATTCCTATCTCTCTTTTTTTTAATTAAATTTTTCAATCACTTTCTAAAACTTATTTGAAATTTGCTTTTTTTTCGCTTGCTTCGGTTTTCTTCTGCTTTTTCAATTTTTTCATCTCTAATCATCTCGTTTAAGCCTTTTTTTACCGTTTTTAATTTCATTTTTGTATTCACTCTTTTATTTTTTGACTGTTCTTTGAAGTTAACCTGTAATCATCCCTTCTGCTAAATTATATTAAAATCTTGTTTGTTAATTCTTCAATCTTTCTGCTCTTTTAATCTCATTATTTTCAATACCTCTGCTATCCATCTATTTATTTAAGTCTGACTTTAATTTTTCTGTAATAATTATGTCACCTTGGTTAATTATTTGATACAAATATTTCTCTCCTATCTCGTCTAGTCTTCTTTGATACTCATATTTTTTACTTTTTTCCATATTATTATCATCTCACCATGTACTATTTCTGTTCTTACTTTGTTTACTTGGAAAGTTTTAACAGCACTATAGCCCTCCGTCTTTACCTTCAATACGAAATTCAGACTAATCTTTCTTCTCATTCTACATAATTTATCTACATTTTAGAATCTTTCCTTGTACACCCATTCTTTATTACTAAACCGATGTTTAAAATAAATGATAATAATGAAGATCAAAAATCAAAACGGTACTTTCTGGAAAATCAAATTCAATGGGTTTTCAAAACATAAATCGCTATTTCTCAGCCAGTTTTGATCGAAATCGTTTAAAACTTGGTATAGGCTCGGGGAATACCTTAGCGCTGCCGATAAACTGATTAAAATTTGGAAAACTTGTCATTGTTTGCAAATATTCAATGACATATAGGTAGCTAAAGACCTATCAAACTTATAAACTTCAACAAAAAAAAAGTATGCGGGGAAGTTTCAGCTAGATAAAACTTCCAGCGAAAAAGTTATTTCTTAGGACTCAAAGAAGTTTTCCTCAAAGTTTCAACTTGATTCTTCAAGAAATAGCTAAAATACAGAGCTTTTTGTAACTACGTACGTAGCTGGAAACAACGACGGTTTTCTAGTACCAGCGTCAGTTTAGGTCGTCTGCTGCATACCGGTGCAGACGGCTGATCTCCTGCCGTCTGTTACACCTGCACAGTTTACATTTTATTCATGAGTCGGGGGTATTATATTTATATTGAATAATTAACAATTAATTCTGTAGTATTATTTTACATTTACACAATTAAAAGTGCGTATGTACACGTGATGTACATGGAATATTTCAAAATCGAACCTGTTCATTTTTTTATTTCAAGTAAATTCCGTTTTAAGCGTCGGGCAAGTTATTCGATTCGGGTCCTGCATTTGAAATAAAAAAATGTATAAGTTCGATTTTAAAATATTTTATGTACATCACGTGTATATACGCACATTAAATTGTGTAAATGTCAAGCAATTCTACAGAACTAACTGTTAATATTTTAATATAAATAAACTGCCCCCGCCCTATAAATAAAATGTAAACAGTGCAGATATAACAGACGGCAGGAGATCAGCCGTCTGCACTGGTATGC
The DNA here is from genome assembly GCA_030522625.1 of Copidosoma aretas. Taxonomy (NCBI): domain Eukaryota; kingdom Metazoa; phylum Arthropoda; class Insecta; order Hymenoptera; family Encyrtidae; genus Copidosoma; species Copidosoma aretas. Next base: position 13,697 of record JAPYYV010002729.1, read on the forward strand.
AGCAGATGACCTAAGCTGACGCTGGTGCTAGAAAACCGTCGTTGTTTCCAGCTACGTACGTAGTTACAAATAGCCCTATATCTTGGCTATTTCTTGAAGAATCAAGTTGAAACTTCGAGGAAAACTTCTTCGACTCCTAAGAAACAACTTTGTCCCCGGAAGTTTTATCTGGCTGAATCTTCCCCGCATACTTTTTTTCGTTGAAGTTTATATGTTTCGTAGTTCTTTTACTACCAATATGTCAGTTAATATTTATAAACAATGACGAGTTTTACACATAATTATCAGTTTATCGGGAGAACTAAGGTATTCCCCGAGCCTATTCCAAGTTTCAAACGATTTCGATCAAAATTGGCTAAGAAATAGCGATTTATGTTTTGAAAACCCATTAAATTTGATTTTCCACAAAAGACCGTTTTTATTTTTTATCTTTAATATTATCATTTATTCTGAAAAGTTATAAACTAAGAAAAGGTGTGAATTTTTATTCTCTACAAGCTGGTATTTGTTAAAAACTAATTGAAGTACTTTTGAAAATTTCCCCCTTGGTCGCGAACTGAAATTCCGTTTCGAGCATGGGGCGAGTTATTCGATCCGGGTCTTAAATTGACTACATTTTCAGAAGAAAAATACTTCTAAAAATATTTTAATGGACACAAATTTAAAAAGTTACCAATTTTTGAATTTTTGAAAGTAAACACAAATCTATAACTAGTTAAACACATATGCAAATGAAAATTTTCAGAAGTACTTTTCTTTTTTGAATGTATTAATTCGCCAGAAAAAAACTTGTTTGTACTCAAACCGAAAAATTTGTGTTTCTTGTTTGTACAATTATGTTTTAAACAAATTGTCCTACTTTCAATTAATATCAACCAATCTTTTTATATTCTGCGGGCGAAACATATGAAAATTACTAATAATCATCCCTGCATACATAATAATACTTAGCGCCAGGACCATAACTCGTCTGCATCGCCATAGCTTTATTATCAAGCTCCACTAAATATAATGTTATTTTCTAACTAGAGCATACTTCAATTTGAAACTTTTCACGAAACTTCATTGGGAATTCTGCTAATATGTAGAATAGAAACTAAATTTTAAATATCTGAAATTTATTGCATAAGTCTTCGAATCAAAAATAAATTTTTCCTACCTCGGGCCTTTTTAGAAATCTGGTACATCCTTGGTAGAAACAATAGCATTTTCCACGTATATGCATCTGACTTGGCCCATCCCAACAGTCCCTCGGGTGTTGCTTCGCAATCGCCCTCGATCCCAGGGACCGCCCTGGAGAGATGCATATTTGTGAAGAAAATTACTATTACGAACGAGATGAACAATTTTTTGAAATTCACCATTTAGTGTAAAAATAAAAGTAAAGGCATGTCAAATAAAGATATAAATTGTATTAAAACAGCGTATAGGAAATAAAACAAGTTTTAATGTATTTTACATATTTCTGCATCGTCCAAACCTCAGCCAAAATTACCTGAAGATGTATTTTGACATATACTATCAATTGCAACTGGTTATAGCCTGTCACCTTAACTTTACTGCTCACGTGGTTGAAATAAGGGTGTGCTGCAGGCCTACACCTAAGAAGGATTCAACCTCAAAATGATATTATAACGTATCTAGTAGAGATTTTCTTCGATAGAGTGTCGCCTTCGTTAAATGTACGATTTCTCATGAAAATTATTTTCACATTTTTTACTCCTTATACTTGAAGATAGCTACGATATCGCTTTTTTCGACGTCAACGAATAGTCTTCTTATCATATCTTTTCTCGTAAGCTGATGATTATGAATAAATTAATCATAGTTTTTGGATAGAATTTCCTGGTTCTCAAAGATATTTTTGGTATCATGGAATTAATGAAATAAGTACTTAAAATGATTTTGGAACTATATAGTTGACTTCCTGTTTGTCGAAGATTACTTTGCTTATTGCATTACTGAGAAGTCTACGGCTGTCACCTTTAAGTGGTCTTTTGATGCAAATTATAACCCCTTATAGGCCTTGATATTTTCATGATTAGTATTCATCACACGACTTGTATCTGTTGCTTATATTTTACGCAGTATCGTGCATGATCTAGATAGTAGGAGTCTGATTTAGAATTTTAATAATTGTGATCGAGTTTGAGTTTGACCGTCATCCTACCAGCAAGGATAAGAGAGATCTACATATTCATATTCGCTGCAGGTTATGTGACATACATCAATGAGTGTTTTGCTGTTTCTACATCTTTGGTCACATGAAATTTTTGTAGCTTCTTATCATCAAAATGCTTGAGTTTAAGAGGCTCCCTCTCCCGTTTATAACACTGCATAGTCTGAGCTGATCCAGATATGACGATAAAACATGCTCGTACAGTTAACTTGCACATTCTCGAATGCATATTAATACTTCTGGGAAGTGTTTCTGGATGGTGCTGTTGAGCCGCGCACGCTTCTGCGCACGTAGCCTCTCATTAGCCAAGCTGTTCAAACTTCCAGAATGACGCTATACGCCCAAATCCGTAAAGTCCAAGAACTTTAACCAAATAACTTAGTGCGCTCGGAGATCATTGCTCAACTGCTTAAACTATGATATATATCCATATCTCATATCCCAAACAGTATATCTCCAATGACCCAATGCGCTCGATTGTCTACTTTAAAGACTTAAAAATAAATAGAGTACGACTTGAAAAATGAAAATCTATTTATAATATATGATTAATTAACTATATCCCAAGCAGTCCATCTCTACTACCTCATGCGCTCGATTGTCTACTTTTAAGTTTTACAAATAAACAGAGTACGACTTAAAAAATGAAAATCTATTTATCATCTTAATTAACTATATCCCAAGCAGTCAATCCTCAATGACACAATGCGCTTGATTGTCTGTTTCAAAGTTTCATTAATAATAACAACCCATTTTGTTAATAAACGATTACAGGCAATAAAATACGCTTATATACATATAATCAGTTACTTACCCGATACATCAGATCGGAGAAAATTTTACGATTGAATCCGTTGCAACAGTGTAATATGTTGAATTAATTAATTAATAATACACTAATGCAGATTTCCAAGCGCCCTAGGACAGACTGCCACTGCACATTAGGTTTTTGTGATTGCAATAATAATGCTAATGTTGATAAGTCATGGTATAAATAAAATTCAATCAGCACAAATAGTTTATCAGTATTTGATTTCGATTTTTTAACGTTAGTATTATTATTGTTACGGTAAAACCGTACGATAAATTAATGTAAGTTTGTAATATAATTATTACAGGGTTGTGGTTAGGCATTGAAAAACAGTAAGCTGCTTTAAATAAAAGTTTACTAAAGAATGATGAAGGATGATTATGTTTCGGATGTTACAATGACAAAAGTGCATTATTTTAGAGGGCCATCAAAAAAAGCTCACATGCTATTTAATGAGGAAGAGTGAAAACGGCTTATACCAGTGATTTCAAAAATGGGAATCGTAAAGCAATGCTCGTTACATCTTTTTCTTTAATAATAATAATCAAGAAACTGTCGATATCCAACATTTTTTAATATATTAATAAAGTTTATTATTTTTTTCAGTTGAACGAGATAATTATGTGGTTAAAATATGGCTCAAGCTATAAATATATAGGTGTTCTATTAATTATTAATGGTGTTTTGAACGTAAATAACATGTTATCCTTTTTTTTATGGCCATCTAAAAATATTGCACTTTTGCCGTTGTAACATCTGAAACATAATTATCCTTCTTCATTCTTTAGTAAACATTTTTTTAAAGCAGCTTATCATTTTCCAATGCCTAACCACAACCCTGTAATAATTATATTACATACTTACATTTATAGTTTTAGCGAAGGTTTCACGTATGGTAAAAATAATAATAATAACGTTAAAAAATCGCAATAAAATAATGATAAACTAACTGTGCTGATCTATTTTTATTTGTAACATAATTCATTAACATAAGTATTATTATTGCAATCAAAAAAACTTAATGTGCAGTGGCAGTCCGTCCTAGGGCGCTTGAAAATCTGCCTTAGTGTATTATTAATTAATTAATGCAACATATTACACTGATGCAATGGACTCAATCGTAAAATTTTCTCCGATCTGATGTATCGGGTAAGTAACTGATTATATATAAGCGTATTTTAATGCCTGTAATTTTTTATTCGAAAACTGGGTTGTTTATTTATAAAACTTCAAAACAGACAATCGAGCGCATTGTGTCATTGGGGACTGACTGCTTGGGATATAGTTGATTATTATGATAAATAGATTTTCATTTTTTAAGACGTACTCTATTTATTTGTAAAACTTTAAAGTAGGCAACCGAGCGCATTGGGTCATTGGGGATTAACCGTTTGGGATATAAAATGTGGATACATGCCATACTTTAAGCAGTTGAGCAATGATACCCGAGCATACTAGGTTATTTGGTTAAAGTTCTTGGACTTTATGGATTTAGGCGTGTAGCTTCTTTCCTGACGTTTGGACAGCTTGGCTAATGAGAGGCTACATGCGCAGAAGCGTGCGCGGCTCAACAGTACCATCTAGAAACACTGCTTCGGGGGATGGTATAGTCACTTAGGATTAGCTGCTCAGTTGCAGTAGAGCATGCTTCGAGATGCTGTCACAGTATTTCAGTCAGGATAATATATTCTGCTGCGTACAAACTTGAAAGGATCTAGTCTATATTCTGATTTTAGGTCCAATATGGCTGTTAGGTTTTTGCATGAAAATATTTCTTTAACAATTGTCGACAATAAGAAATAATAAATACTTTAATGTATTAACTACATTAAATTACTTAGAAGTCTAATATAAAAGAATACTATACCGTGATCTTCTAATTCATAAAACTTTATTCTTTAATTTAGTAACAAAACAAGTATAAGTTCTCTAATGACAAGTGTGAGCTGCATAGAATATTTTGCTATCTGTTGATTGATGCAAGAAAACTGATTACTTTAGAGTACTATGTCAATTTTGTTATGGAGCATTGTTGTCGAGAATGCCATGGGAAATGATTTCATGCCGATACCCTAAAGCCCCTCTAGACCTATAATCAGAAGATATGCTTGGTATATTCATGTCCGTACCTAGCAGGTTGTGTTACCCTAACTGACATAAGGATGCGGCACCGACAAGTATGCTTTACTGCACAGAGCAGTTGGTCGTGGATTTCTACACCACCAACAGAAAAATCAACATGCATGTCAGGATGGGTAAGTGCACAGCATGTCCATGAATCAATGTCACTGGGAGGGACTGATATGCTTTAAATTACACCCAAACCAGACCATCCAGACAAAAAAGGATCATTCTTTACTAAAAAGTCGTTCAGTACTAGTAATAAGGTAGTGTGTAGGTACATTTAAAATCTCGTTACGTGCATACTTGTTGTGCTATCTTTTTTTCTCTTGATAATCTAGAGAAATGATAAGTCTATTTTTATTCAGAGCCTCGGTAAATGCAGCAATAATGTGAACCTAATCTAATTACTGAAATCAACAGTATTTACGTTTGGTAACGGCTACACACGTTCACTTAGATTCTCCGAGAGTGAAGCTTGTTCTCTCAGACTGTATTGTCAAGAGAGTAAACAATAATCATATCAAGTGTACTGCGATCTCTTGAATCTTCAATAATCTAAATAATTTCTTGTAAACAGCGTACAATGCAATAGGGCGTTATTTATACACGTGGCTATGTGGCTCTAAGTGCTAATATACTTACACTTCTTTTTTTAATGATCGAAATACCGAAGCACAAGTTTTATGATGATAATAAATAAAATGCGAAAATCATTGGTTGGACAAATATATATCCGCAAGAAATAACGTTAAATCAGCTCGTGCTGAAAAACAGCTGGAGTATAATAAATAGTAATAGAAGGCTGCATTTGTTTGATACGCATAGAAAAAATATGTGCAGTGTGCTTCTGCGTATCCAAATAGTAGGAAAATATGGCTTGTTTTACTTCCCAAAATCCCAGAATATAAGAGAATTTTCGGCGAAGGGATGGTATAAAATCAATATTCCACGTGATAATCATCCTTACGCTTAAGCCACCGCCTCGCACTCTGTTTAAGGTGTATGTATTACTCATTATTCTTCTCGCAATCATATAAGTTATCATAAATAATCATCGTCAATGAATAGAAATTGAATACTTGTATCTTCTTCTGTCTTCTTACAATCTTTTAAAGTTTAATCCTGACTCTTATGCATAGCAACGGTTTGGAAAAAAAAGCAATTACACCATAGTAGTGAACAGATCAAACTGCATTGATTTCCATAATCGAGTATTTATTTTACGTTTGTTCCGTTAATTATAAGAGAGTTGAACAAAGAACAATATGTTCGAAAAATCCATCGTGCACCACCGGTGTCTCACTCCATAGGTGGCTAAAAAAATTTGGCGAAATGATCACGGAAACTTAGGAAAAGGCAGGAAAATTTTCTAAACGTTTTCAGTCAATCTGCTGTCTAAAACTGTTCACTAAAACGCAGAAACTTATTTTGATTACTCATGCTAAAAGCATAGAAAATCATAAACAGTAGATATTCCAAGCTTAAACATACTTTCATGAAACGATTTCTAAAAACTTTGGTTATGAATATTGTGTTATGAAATATAATAGAATACGATTTTTACCCGAGTCCACACATAGTTTTACATCCGTGTTAAGAAAAAACCTTAAAACGCTTTCGAAAAACTTTAAAAACGTTTCATGAACTTTTCAACAATGATGATGGTGTCCGCAGCTTATTGTTATTAAAAATTTTGTCATAATCCTCTGTGCCATAGTCTTCTTATAAATATTGCATCAATTGATTGTTATTATCCGCATGATAACACCAATACTTAGAGCCTTAGCTGGTTTGTAAAAGTTTTTACAATTATTTGAATAAATAAATAAATTTATGTACTGATTAACATTATTTAATCAATTACCTTGGGCCCCCAGTATTGATGTTATCATCCAAATGGTAACATCTAATTGGCACACCATTTCCTAGAAAACTAATTCGAAACACCTTCTGACGTGCTATTTTCAATAACAACAAGCATCGGATACATTAAACGTTTTTAGAATGTTTTCTAAACTTTCCCGAAAACGTTTTAAAGTTTCTTTTTAACGGTTTAAAATCGTTGAGTGCACTGAGGGTATTGATACTATTCCAACGAATATTTTTTCTACGTAAAAAATAGGCGAACTATCTTCGTAACACAAGGCTTTTTTGCGCTACAATCAAAAAATATCAAATATGTAAATAATAACTTTAAATTTGTTTGTTTTTACGATTAATAAAGTATTTTTTAATTTCTTAGTGTTGAACATGTACATTGCCAATATTTTATAAATATAGAATAACATTAAAAATATATTTTATTCAAGTAATGATGTATAAATTATAAAAGAAATATAAATTCAACATAACACTTACAGTTTTATTTCCCTCATAAAAATACTTTGTGCAGGGACCATCCAGCTCCGTTCGGAAACTTCGCGTTTGACAGGACTGTTATGCCTGGAGGCTCATTTGCTGCCACACAAAATATTGTGAGTAATTCATTTTATATCAAAATATTAATAATAATTTTATACGTGTCCTTAAACTATAATTTTTATAATTTCACAAGTATTACAATTTTTGATTATAAGGCACATGTATTGAGGATTTCATACATATTTCTTATAGATTTAATGAGGGTTAGTCGATTAGACGACTTTGGATGCAATTGGATCGCCAATAGGGCTGTCACAAGACAAGACATTACTACATTTTAAAATCTTGTTCTTGCAATGAAATCATGTAAAAATGTGTGCTCTTTTATTCTTAAGTAGTTCTTAAAGTTAGATATTTTGTTATAGTCTTAATAACCATCAACATCTCGTCCAGAAATCTCGATCTTGACTTCAATAATGTAATAAGCATTTTTAAGTGTGTCATACATAAATACGTATATTTACACACACACACACACACACCCACATACATACACATTAACATACTATTTATGCATAAGATAATATTTGTTGCATGAATAGACATATAAATGTTATTCACCAATTTAGTTTATTGGAACTATTCATTTCGAAAAACGTGAGCTTAAATACATATATATATATATATATATATATATATCATAGTTAATAAGAACTACCGCACACGAAAATAAAGATATAAAGGAGGAACTTTTTTTTTTTACATGACTTTTGATAAAAAATCGGATAGATCATACAATGAGTATACTTTGACTTTTTTTTTAAACAACTACAAATCAACAATTATTATTTTTCCTTGACAACGCTTGCTATTTGCGCATTTATACATTTAACAAGTTCGAAATCTTATAAACATAGAGCAAAATAATATCGTATGATCCTATTACACAAATATACACTGATTCTGTCCATGACATTCTTCCCCTCGCCTAAACCTCCAGAGTTTGTACCATACAATTTTAAAGTATATCACAGCAGCTGTTTGTTCTTAAATGCATTGAAAAAAATTCACTAGTCACACAAATATTCCAGTACCGTAACATGATTCTCATACAATCAATCATGTACTTAATAAACTCGGGCCCGCTAATTCAAACATTAGTTTTCTGTATCTATCCATAGCGATAGCATAATCGCATTACCGTCCGCAAGATGTAAGGCAACCACACGTCTACCTCCCCCCCTTCTTCTCGCACATGCATCCGCACCCCCCCTCCCCTAAGAAGAAGAAGGAAAACCGCAGCATGGTTGCGTAAACGCACTGCAGCCGCAGGATCACGACTTAGACCCGGTATGCGCGAACGCAGTGCCAACACACAATCAGGACGTAGGACGTTAAAGGACGTGTAATACTGCCGCTGCAATAGTAGAATATCGAGGCAGTGTGTACGAATGCACTGTAGCACTGTCACTGCAGAACTGAAAGCTACGTTGATGTGTATGCACATGAAGAAATACTTGGGAGAGCAGCTTCCCAAGCGGTGCTCTTGCTGTACTACTCGTGAAAAGATGGGTTTTACACTTGTTTGGAGACTCAGTCTCCTAAGTTAAGAGCAGCTCTCCCAAGATACACAAAAACATACATTCACCCGTCACGGTAAACGATTTCATCCACTGTGAGGTTAGGTACCGCCTTTTAATAAGCCAGTGTATGTTCCCCTTCAATCTAAGTGCTCCTGTGTAGTAGTACATTCAGTCACTAGACATCGGGATCTTTGATGCGTCCATCTGAAATCCTGTGTTTCCGTGTAGAGGAACAGAAGTGCTGAGTCGCTGAGGAAAGATCTGAACCAATATTTGGGACAGCTGTTCTCAGTTTTAAGGAGTCAGAGTAGTATACTATAGAAGCAGCTCGTTAAGTTCACATCGGAATAATGGCAGGATGATGCTGTCTAATTGGTAGTTAGTGCATATATCTTACCATATTATATAGCTGTAAGAGGAAAATTCGATCAGCTGCCCCCCCCCTCGCCACAGTGGTAAAAAATATATACTATTAACTTAGCTCCCCTCAAAATCACGTAAAATTGTTTCATTTTCTCTGTTATTTTAAGTTGATAAAAAAATGCTGATTTTCCCAAAGCCTCCTTTACTACCCCTAAAATTGATGCCTTTTCTCAATGTTTGATTTCCCCCTTGATGTCCTCCCTTATTTTCTAAAATATATTAGCTAGAATTTTATATAAAATCATCTAAGAAAATGTTCTCATGACTGTTCAGTGTAATTAAGTCAGGAACCTCCGTCTGGCTCCTCACAACTACATTGTTTCTTTTTTTTTTTTTTTTTTTTTTTTTTTTTTTTTTTTTTTTTTTTTTTTTTTTTTTTTTTTTTTTTTTTTTTTTTTTTTTTTTTTTTTTTTTTACTTGGCGACTCTGTACACAGTTATCAAGCTTCATTAAATAAAAAAAAACCAAAAGATCTAGCAAGACTTTCTGCTAAAAATTATACGAAAACACAAGCTAAAAATGTTTTTAATATCTGGCGAGATCCTTGCGACTAATAAAAGATTTTCTGCAGTATATCTTGTTGAATGGTAAACCATTAGTCTTTTGGTGATAATTTGTACTATAATAATGAAAGACAGCTATTAATTTAAAGTAAAAGAAATTTAAGTTGGTCTGTTAAAAAGGTACATGGGTCATAAAAATTTTTTCTACAGATCTTAATAAATATTTCATATCTTATAATTTGAGTGATGGTTTACATCGTGTCAAAGAATGAGACGATTTCTGTGTCTCTTAAAAGAGATATTATAATCCAAACTCCATGTGTTTTTTTATGTTATACATGGCGTCTTACGCGAAGGTATGTCATGTTTATTACTGTTATGGACTTTTCGCTGTAATAAATTTACAGTTTTCGTCAAAAAACCAATATGTTATACGTTAATATTTTGAGAATATTACATTCCAATTCTAAAATGATCTTGTGTCCAGTTGTTAAGATATCAACACATAAAGCAAAAATAAAATCATGAATAGTAAGTGTACAACATAAACTGAAAACTTAAATCCTTTTTTGTAATGTCACCAGTAGGATATAATAGTAAAAAAGTAATAATACAGGTATTATAGACCTATTCCAAATATTTAACAGAATTTCAAACATACTAAAAGTTCAATTATTCCTTATATGGTCCTTTTTTGTGACAGGTGGCTTACCTCCCGTGATCCATCTACCCTAAACTATGTTGAATAATGTTATTAAAACTTTGCTTTAACGTGAAACTGGCGTGAGTACTTAAATAAGAAAATAACAGAATAAATTTTTAGAGTTTATTCATCTTTGATTTTTGCTAAGGATACCGGGATATCATCGTCACCCTAACCTTATCAGCTTGCTATTGAAATAATTTAGATTCAAAATAGTTTTATGAATGTAAATTAAAGGGTTAGAATCTGTGAAAATAGGATTTTATAAGTTACATTAATAAATTCACAGTAAATGTTATTCAAATACTAAAAAAAAATACGTCTAAAAATGGCTTTAACCCTGACCAGAGGACAGGTAGCCACCCCCTAGTGTACGATGGCCACAGGTATCTGCACATCTATTTAAAAGATTACTTTTTTGGGTAAGGATGTTTATCTGATGCATCATATTGTTGGGTAAAGTGGTAAACGTATTACCACTCTAACCCGGAATGTGTGGCCACGCTGCCACAAAGAGAGATGGTTCAAATTACTTATAATTCTGGTCTATTTATTCTTTTGAAAAATAAAAATAAAGTAGTAAAAAAATTTATTTTTGAACGTTTGAATTGAGTCGATTTCTTATTGATTTTATGTATTTTTTGCTAAAGGCAAGTCTTACATACAACCTGTTCCGGAAATTTTTTTAACAAAATAAAGTAATTACCTTAAATATAGCAAAAAAACATTCATAATTTTTTTTTCTGGCATATAACTTGAATCATTTTTCAATCGAATACAAAGAAAATAACATTTTTGTATTGATGGCATGAGTAAAAATATTTTTTGTACAGTTTACCTGGGGGCCACGCGTGACTTTGTTTTCCTTACATGTTCATGTTTTGCTGTTTTTAGAAAGTCTTCACTGGACCAACGAAAAAGATTACAGGAAGTGTCTTAATCGTATGGTCACTCTCCATACATTTATTCTGATGCATACATCTTATGATACGTCTAAGACTACGCTGACGAGATTCTGTACCATTCGTCACTACTGGTGGTCATGGATACATCTTCCTATATTATAAAATGATTTTGGTGAGGCTATCCCACATCCACCCACCACCCATCACTACCTCTACGTACCCCTTCCTGGAACTAACAATTTCTCAACAACCGTTCTACCAAGTCAGTGAGACATCATTCATTTCTTCGTTGTTTAAAATATCAAAAACATATTCTTGGCCCGCCCTCCCCCCACTGCTCTTTTCTTGCCCTCTATCGCCTTTTCATGACCTCCTGCCTATTTTTTATGGAACCCTTACCCCCCACCGCTCTTCAATATTGATTTGCACTACTTGGCATCAAATAAAAATTACTGTCAAGAGATAAATAATGCTTTTCATTATACTTATATTTGGTATTTAGCAGAAAAATTCTATTTTATCTAATTGTGACATTGTCATCTATTTATTCACACTTCTTAGGGGGCAAATAGACAGACAATATTTCTGTAAATATAAAAAAAAAAGTTTACGAAGATTCAAAAAATCACTTGTAAAGATCATTTGATTCTCCGACCACTTGAAAATCTCTCTTAAAGTGATAAGTATGAAATCTTTAGCAAGCTAACTTTATATTTAGTAATGTTATTTACAATATAATGAATTTTTTTAACAGATACATGTACTTTCATGACATTATACAGTTATATATAGTCATTTAAACTGTACAATATTATGAAATTATCAAACCGGTGGTAGCTATCACCCGTAGCCCTACAACTACAAACAGACTGAGCTCCCTCTCCAAACTTTTTTCAAAAAAAGCAATAAGTATGTATGTTAAGAATTATTACATTTTCTTTAAAAGAACTCCAATGTCCTCTATACATGTTCGTGATGCATACGTATTAAAGAACAATCATTAAGAATATATCTTAAATCTTTGAAATAACAATTTTATTTTAATTATTTTACTTCTCTTTACTTAAAACTAATGATGACTTCATAACGTAAACTTATGCTTAGGCAATCATTTCTTGAGATAGCTCATCACGATAGTGCCGTACCAAGCAGGGACACTGTAAAAGATTTCCATAAATTTCATACTTACGAATACATATTAATAAAAATGCAGATAGGGCTTAATACCATGTTTTGTCCATCATGCATGAGCGAAAAAACTTGCAAAAACTAGTTAATAAGAAAAATGTGCTGTTTACTAAAGCACTGAATAAATGAGGTAGACCTCCGGTTTGGACTTTCATCACTTGATAACTTTTTATTTCCAATCGTCAAACTTTGATTTTCACATTTTCATTAGAATACGAATTATTTCAACTACCTGATTGCAGTCTCCGTAGCAGGTGGCCCAACTTTTAGCCGAAAAAAGTTATGACTTTTCAATGAGTTTTGTTCTATTTTGATTGTCAACATGCCTTCCAATTTTAACTGTTGATTTGTTAGGTCTTATTTTACCGTGGAATTTAACCTCGGTGCAATAACTCAACATTGAAAAAAGGTGATGTGCCTCCTAAATGTGTAGCAAAAGAGACCATATAAAAATATTTTGGTCAAAAAATTAAATTTATAAACGCTGTTTTTAAACAGCATCATACTGCAAGATAATTTTTACATGCAACAAAAGAAACGAAAATTTATTTTGAAAATACTGTGTCATTATAAAATAATACTAAGTCAAATCGTGTGATGATATTAAGTACTGACGAAATCATTTATATAAGTTTTCTGCAAATAACTTGGCATATGAAATGTTTCACTCACAATGATGTTAATAAGAACATTATTTATCAAATAAAAATTCCTTTCCTAACTGCATTTTCCATGCCTGAATTATTAATATAATCAATTTTTACGAAAACTTTGTTATACTATTTATATATTGACAGGTTTACGTATAAATGACTATGGTCCTTTCCAATAGTGTATCTACGTTATTAAAACTTCGTCCTTGGAATTTGTGATTTTTAGGGATACGAACAAGTGGACTTGGTCGAATGTGGATTATACCTATGCATATATATACCAGCGTGGCTTTGCCCCCTGCGCGCTCCGCACGCCAGCCCCCCATTTTTCGCCAAAAATATAATCACACCATAAAAACTGTATAATAATACATACATTATTTAATTATAAAGCTGTGTATTCTTATGTTTACTAATTATGGAAATTTATTAATTAATGATTTAGAAATATTTATGAATAAATCTAATGTTCCATCAATTTTCTGTAATATAATAGTTTGATATTTTTATGGTTTTTCATTTATAAAACGTAGATATATTTCAAGAAATATACTTTATTTAATTCTATTAATTTTTATTTTATTTTATTTTGTTTACTTGAATAATGTACATTTTTTTTAATCTTATTTTTTCATGTAAACGTAGTTCATTATAAAAATTAATTTTTGATTCTCCTTCATTTTAATTTCAATACTATAACAAATTTTTTTATATCATTATAATATTTACACTTTATTATATAATAAAATTATCCCCACCTCATTCAAATATATTTCATTTTCCATAATTAGTTCTTCAAATGGTAATTTTTTTGGACGGATTAGTTGTTGAGAATTCATAGTATTATACTCCTAAAATTTTTGATTAGGTGAATAATTTTCTACAATAAAATACGAAATAATATCATTATATGAAAAATAATAACAATAATAAGAATAAAAGTGATAATAATAACACTTATTTTTATTATTAACCATTACAATCCTTTTGTAAATCTCCGGTTACTTCTAATTTGCTTCCTAAATCAAAATTTAATATCTTGGTTTGTTGTTTGTATAATAAAATGTCTAATTTCTTATCTTCTTTATTCATTATAGATCCAAAGTATTTTTGTTAGTTTTTCTCATTTCTTTTTATGAATTCATTGTTATGAAATCCTTGTATTTCTTTAACACAATTTATGATTTTATTTGCCATAATATCAATATATAAATATGTATGATAATAATTAAATAGTTGAATGTTTTACTTATGTGTTTCTTTTCAAAATGAATATCGGAGAAATCTATACGGGTACATTTTGAATTTTTTATAAAATTGAAATCTCCCAATCGTGTTATGTTTGAATAATTTTGAACATTTACTTCAAATGATGCGTTTCCTTTAGTGTAAATTTTTGATGATGAAACAGTTGCGTTTTGGATTAAAATTTTGTGTAAAAAAAAAATTATTAATTATAATTTGAAAAAATTCTATAAATTATGAAAACAATAAGTTTTGTTACTTACGACATACTTCATTAACTTTTAATTTTTTCTAAAAACGTTTAATATTTTCATTACATACATTACATTGAAACTTGTACCCACAATCGTTCTAGGTATGATAAGAAAATGTAGTTAAATTTTAGAATAACTTGAATATTCAATTATTTTACACAGATTATTAGAAAAAATGTTTAATTGTGTTCTACATCAACTAAAAAGATTCTAACATACAATCAACAACAACTTCTACACCACAGCTCCACACTACACCACTTAACACTTTCCTACAGAATTCTTCTCTTAAACCCAGCTTAAGAGGTCTTAAAAATGGATATTGGTTGTAGAATAGTTACGTAGCGTGGTGTATGGAAGTTCGCTAATTTTGGTCACTGTTACATTGCTACAAAATTTGCTTGCGGGAGCGTCATAGGTTGAAAATAACAGACTTAACAGATCTATGAGACTTATGTCTGATAAGTCTGTTAAGTCTATCATAATTATTTTAAGTCTTGTGGACTTATCAAACCTGAGTCTGACACGTCTAGTAATTCTGCTCAGTCCTCAATATATAGTAAGTCTTCAAAAACATTTTTTTGTCCCAAACATTATATCTCTGGTTATCCTATAATCACACAAGATTTATTTATGTTTGTAATAAGAATAATTTAAATACCTAGAAATTAGTCCCTAGCCACTCCTTTGGCCTGGTTATCTTTACTTTTTTTTATCATTATTTGATTAGCATATAAAATATTGAATTATCAATCATATAAAAAGCTGAGCAAGCCTACAAGGTAATTGGAGATTGATTGCTTGGGATGTATTTTGTTTATTTAATCGATAAGAGTTGACCCCACTGCCAAAGAACACGTGGAATTTCTTTAGAATTATAATTTTTCTTTAATTTTGACAGTGAGTTGATGATATATTAAGTTATAAATTATTATAAAAATAACTGAATAACATATATCCCAAGCTTTTTAACCCAGGAATGGTACTTTGCTCTTTTTTTTGCTTATCCTTCAAATCTTGCCAAACCTGTTTTCTTCTTAAAGACGCCATTAGCTATTCCTACTACGCAGTTCTGTTGTTCTGCACCATGGGAAAAAGACACATTTTTTCATCGGGAAAAGAACTGCGTAACTCCTTAAAATAGTATTGGTAGGTTTTTGTTACGTTTGGGCCGTATTTCGTAACGCTTGCCGTTTTCATCTAATGAATCTTGACAGACAAAATTACGTCTTGACGACACCATAAGATGCTTTTAAGTTGGAAATTATTTGGAACATATTTATTGTTCGAAGCTAGCAAATGTTACGCAATACGGTACCTTTGACTTTCCCGCAGGCTACGTCTACAGCCATGTAATAGTGGTCTTACGGAATTCCATCCCATTTTATTGCTCGATTCTATCGGTTCAGTCGTTTTACCCATCTTGTTCCTCATTTAAACAAAATTCTAGATGCTTCTTTCCAGGCACTGATTACTGAGTAGTTATATACTGAGCTAAATGCCAACGTCTTACATAATTTTTTCCCTCTGGTCGATCAGAGATGGCATTAGGGTCAGTAGGGTAGCCAGCTTTTTGCCATTAAAGCAGTAAGAGAGAGAGAGAGTAGTGTAGAGTAGAGTAGAGTAGTATTTTATTAGGCTAAGGACCTTGGGCCCAGGATAGCCTTAACTTTGAATGTACAGTGCAGCTGCAGAACAGCTGACAAGCGCTTTACATGACATATAAATACTTTAAATCATATTACACAAGATATAAGAATAATTAATAAATCAATATATAAAGTTGTGAGAACATATAAAAATAAAATAAAACTAGTTGAAAAGTAGATATTATAAAATTAAAATTAATAACTAGTAGGCGCATGTGACATGAAAATGAGCTTTACATAGAGTAAGAGTTAGTTCGTGAATTATTTATTATAACTATGGTTGCTTCTTATTGGCTGAGTAGTCACGAGAACGAATAACGCTAAGTAGTCGGCTCGTAAAACTTGGCATAGAGTAACGAACTCTAAAGTCGGCCGGTAGACTGTTCCAATCTCGGACGGCTCCAACTGTAAACGATAATTTATATGCATCCAGAGATGCGAACGGCACGACCAGTTCCCATGTATTAGCGCTTCTTAGGTTGACCTCACTTAGAAGGCTTTCCCTGGCTGTTAACTTTTCAGCAAGGTAAATAGTGACTCTTGACTTGAGAACGCTGGCAGCAAGATTCAGCATGCTGTAGATGATTTGATTTTTGAAGGGTAGGACTTGATGTTTGCGATAAGCTGGTGTAATGTGGTCTGATTTACGTATGTCCTCGACGAATCGAAGAGCGGCATTTTTGCATCTGCTCATTTTGGTGGACATTTTGAGAGAGAGAGAGAGAGTAAGTGCATACAGCGTCCGCGTTGTTTGCTAGTTGTTGTGTTCGTGATGTGCTGGAGTAAAGGCAATCGTCAATGTTGGTTACCTGGGAACGGGATCTTTCATGTTGAATAGTGATGGCACACTAGGTCTGATGCAAGAAGAACATAATTGTTACTACTAAGGCCCATATGCTTCTCCATCAAAAGGTGCATTCTATATAGATTATCAAGAGTTGTTGTTTTTAGCAATCTCTTATCATTGCTTTGAAATTAATTAGCAAATACTATATTGCTTGATGCCAGCAAAGAACCGTTTGTTAGATAAGTAACAATAAATGTTTATTTTCAAACTCTGCACCTTGGAAACTTAATACTTTGTGCGTGTATTTTTCTTGTTTTTTCAGGAATAAAAAACTTTAAGATGTAACTACAGCTAATTTTTATTACAAGACATGAGTTCTTGATGACGAAGACATGAGTTCTTAATCACCAACTAGCATTGAGGATCCAAATCAATTTCATTTATTCTATTGTGTTTGAAGACAACTTTTGCTCATCCTTTATCTGAGTATAATAAAATTTAGTTTGCAAGAAGCAGCTTGACAACTATATGGACTCTAAAGTGCTTGTTTGTCAATGGACTCCTGAGATATTTTAAAATTTGTTATATTTTATTCGAATATCTACCTCTCTATCTACTGCTTCTCATAAGCCTTGACGTAAGCTGCTTTGTGGTTCTTTCTTTTTTCTTATTCTTGTTCGTCGAAAGGCAATCAATTCATCCAAAGTGTCAACACTTACACTTTATAGTTTCCGCTGCCTGATCAAGAAATACAATGAGAATAACAGTCTAAAAACTTGAGAGCATCAACGATAAGTGGTTTTTGTTACATATAATACCAATTCGATTGTCAGTGGTGCTTTTTGAGATATACTCTTTTCTACTAACTTTTTATGACTGAGTATTTGTGAGAGACGTTCCGGAGGGTACATATTTTTCATGTGACCGCGGTCTTATTTGTCAAACTAACCTTCGAGGCTAGTATTTTGAATTATTAATTGTAAAAATAAGAACATCTATTTTTATTTTTGCTCTCTGATGAGCTTCTATATGTTTGGATCAGCCACTGGGTAAAGAAGTTATAGTCAATGAACTCAGTCTTCCTAATAGATCTAAGCTTTCCTAAGAGCAGTTTGTTTCCAAACAATCGCTACTAAACATTTTATTTACAATAAGCCAACTTTATTCTATTTACTTTAAACAATGCTACTACAATTTTTAATAATGTATTTAAAACTATTTATTTGCGCTCTTAAATCAAGTTTTTATCTAAATCCTAACGTAGATTTATCTCCAACTTTTATTTTTGACTTCAAGAAATTTGTTGTTGAGAGAGGTAAATTATATATTTTCTTAACATTGTCAGTTTCTGAAACATTTTCAGCTGTCCTTTTAGACATATTTGATGTAATAATTTATAATCTAAAATTTGCAACAAAAAAATACGACTATTCAAAAAATGCAGGTTATCTGAATAAATAAAAAAATTTTACTACAAAAAAAATGAAATTTAACTATATATCAACTCTCATTTAATCATATTCTTATTACATTTACGATGAACATGAAATTTATAAAAAAAAAGGGAGTACTAATATGAATAAGTTTGTGGTAGATGCGTCAGATCTCATAGTGCTTGGACGTGGTCCTACGGATCACCTGTGTACTCTTACACCGTGATAAATAGCCAAGGTGCAGACTTTCTAAGAAAGTGTATTTGTTAGTTCTGTTTGACCATGAGTCTTCATGTTCTTTTTTTTCAATTTCTTTCAATGACAGAGATAACGCATCATGACACGTCAGGATATAATACCATCAATCATCTAGTTCCGGCAAACCACAAGGAAGTTACTCTTTACAGGTCGACAATTTATTTTCATGTACCCGACAATTATAATGAAAATGTCGGCATTAAGATAGATTACAACTGTAAAGTCATCAACACATGGAAACTATTTTTTTTAGCTCTATGGTGTATTCTCTGTTGGTGCTGTCGGTTGCTTCCTGCTTCGGAGAGTTTTACCTGCCCCATCATTCGTATCCGATGGTCCTGGCTCCGTCTCGTTATTATGAGCCTGTTATCCACTATGATATGATTTATATATAATTTTCTTTGCACACTGTCCATATCGTCACAGTGATAATAGCGTTAAATAATAACGACCATCCCATGTCCGCTTCATGACGTCGTCGATGTGAGGTTGCAGTGCAGCAACGGAAGCCACAATAAGGCTGCTGTGGTCAGGTGCATATGTACTACGAAGACTAACTTTTTGTTCCTAATAGCGCACAACCACTTGTCTAAATTTTTATATTACACTGAAACAATATCAATTCCTGCAATTGTGTATTTAAACTATATTTCACAATAAATACAAATTAAAGTCACACAAAAACATGAAAAACTTTTATTTTTGATCATTTTTCTTTGGATTTTCTTATACTTTTGGAATTCATATTATGATTGTATCTATTAGTTCTTAATTTCTTTATCTCAGCTTTGCTATCTTTAAGACTGATTAAATATCCATCTACTTTTTCTCATATCCCATGTAATCTATAAAAATATTTTGTTGAATTTTTTTTTCAATCTTGTTTGGATATTTTAAATAATTGGGTAGAATATTTACCATTAATTTTTTTCTACAAACGTTAATTTTTAATTTGCTTAAACATTCTGAATTTGTAAAAAAAAAATTTCTGTAACGTTAACAAACAATACAACAATAAAAATAGTTCGTTAATTTGTTACTTTTATCTTGTGTGATTTCAAAAGTTATTTCTCTGATTAAAATATCACTGAACTATTTAGTAGAGAATTTAAAAAAGTCAACCCAAAAATATATGTTCTGTGTGCATAAGTTCTTTGATAGTATATGGTCACCATGAAAAAATTTAGTCTTTTTTTTTTTTTAATGAATCATGTCAAATATTTATCATGACAAACAGCAATACAAATTTTTCATTTTTGACTCAAAATTTTTTATGTATAATATTTATTTTTGTTCTAAATTTCGTTACATTTAAAGGGAAATATAGAGAAAAAAAATTACACAAGCATTATCTACAAACTGCCCTAAAACAAGAGGATTTGGACAACAAAAACAAAAAAAAAGTATATCAAATCTGTGATTTTCTGTAGATATGTAATGAAATATGGAATACATTCAACGATTACCAATGCATCTCTTGAACATAATGTATAAATTCACGTCCTCATAATATTTTACAATTTATTTAATAATACATCAGTAATTATATATATATATATATATATATATATAATCATTAAGTGTGTATTTTTAAATGTCTTTTTTAACTATACATTCTTGCTAACCCTTTACCACAGGTAGGAATAATTTTTTTTTAATAATGTAACTTTTGTTTTAGTAAATGTCTATTTAGATGATATTTACATTAAAATTCGAATACACATTCATTGCACTTGGATTTTTTAAGTGATTCATGTTATCTTCTATGTTTATCAAAATTTCTCAAGTCCTTAACAACAACATTGCATTTTCACTATTGTATAATTTCACTTAAAGTTTCACCTCATGATTTTTAAAAGCTTTGGAATTTAAAAATTTCAAGCAACAGTATTGGCAACAGAATAAAGTAATCTTTCTACAAAGAAGAATATAAATATTTATACTTATAAAAATTTTAAATGCTATAGATATATATTTTAATAACTAACACTTCTTCCATTACAATTAATTTTTTTTCTGTATTATAAGTATTTCATAAAGCTTATAAGTTTAATATTTTCACAAATCATAACTTTAAATTTTTGAATTATATAATCTAATTAAAATCACTGTTGTCTGAAATGAAATTTCTAAAACGATAATATGATATCTAAATAAAAACAAATTAGCTTTTGTTGACACTTAATTTTCAGAATAGGGTTTTTTTTTTTTAATTTTTATTTTCATATTCACAATTATTAACGGATGAGTTTGAAGGTACCTAAATAATATATAAAAATGCTCTTATGACTTTATTATAATATTTTGATTAAAAACCTTGTTGATGCAATGTTGTTCAATTATTAGTGAACTGCATCTTTTAAACCTATCAACATATTCAGCTAGATGATAAAGAACTACATGGTCACGTATAAACATCTTTTTTTAAAAATGTGTACCAATATTACATAGAGTGCTTTCCAATGTAAATTTTGTTTATTTTCATGCTCATTCAATCAGTGAAACGTACTTTTTTACAGAATTATACAATATATCATACACATGATAATGTTATTTGTTCTACTTACTGAATTTAGTCCACAATATTACTAAATAATAGAGATTAATCAAATACTTTGAATAATCGAAAACAGTTAAGTTATTTACTATGAATGTGCTCACTAAATGCATTAAATTTTTCAAAAATTAACAATCCTAATGATTCAAGAAACACCTAAAAAATTAAAAAAAAAAAATAAGTACCTGTACTTAAAACATTCAGATATGATTAAAAAAACAAGTTATCTAAAATTTTTTTTACAGTTAATTTTTTTCGCTTTGCTAATCTCAATAAATGTCTTATTATTCTGAACTATAAACTTTCTTGCTATTGAAGTACAACTGATATCTTGAATGATTCTTCCTACGTCCCGAACTTGTAAATTAGTCTTATGAATTTGAGAAATTATCAGAAATTTTGACAATCTACAAAATTTGTTTATTCTTCAACTTTCTCCTTCCTAAAAGAAATTATATCTCACTCTTACGTTTTTTCTTATGTATCAGAATGAAATCAATAGAATTATGTCTCTTCAGGCTGCGGGACAGAGTACGGTTACATGTAACAGTCATTGATAGCTGTACATAATAATCTATAGTAGAACTGTCATTAGTGACAAGTGTTTTTCAATAGAAAAACTTGCTTATCGTGGACATGAAGTGAAACTTGGATTAAGGTAATTATGTTAATCAACAAGCCTCAAGTTTACTAGTGATTATTGACATTATGTATCACATCAAATATTCACCACTAGTCGTCTTTGGGTATGTTTTTTTTGTATTCGGTCGGTCGGTCGGTCGGTCGGTCGATCCAATTCCTTAAGAAAGTATATCCATATTGACTATATACACATACATACACACAAGAGGAATTGGACTGACTGACCGACCGGACCGACCGACCGACCACAAAAAAAACGTACCCATTGTATCCTTGTTTAATGCTGTGACGAAGCTTTTTTGCTGACCCGTATCTGACCGTCAGTTTTGACCGAGTGAATCCACCTAACACTGACAACGATTTTGGAATATTCGCACCGTGCAATTTTTTTGGTGCCATCTGGTACTATAAGTATGTCAATATATGTTTTGAGGAAGCTTTTGTCCTCTGCCAAATAGGTTCGTCATGGGGTCTGCTCAGGGGCCTTAGTGCGTAACTTCTTGCGCGAATTCTTGCCATCAAAATTCTCTCTTCAATAGATCTCAAGATGAAATTTGTATGGCATAAAGTTGTAGAAAAAGTTACGCACTACGGCTCCAGAATTAACGATGGATCTCCTTCCGAAAATAAATTATATCTTACCTTTGTATATTTTCTCACGTAATATAATTGAATCGACGGAACGATGTCTGTTTAGGCTGCAGGCCAGGGTACTTAAGGGTACAGTTACATTGAGCGAAAATAGACTGTGGAATGCAAAAAGGGTTCTTCAGTACAACTGTCAACAATAAATCGTATGTCTCAATAGAAAAACTTGCTTATCCTGCACATGAAGTGGAACTTTCATTAAGGTAATTACGTAAATCAAAAAATCTTGTTTTAATTATTGATTGTTTACATAATACATCATATCAACTATTCACCACTAGCAGTCTTTGCCCTCGTTGGCAAATGCTATGACGAAGCCTTTAAGCTCTGCACAATAGGCTCGTTTTAGGATCTGCTTAGAATTAACGTTGATTTGTTAAGTTAAATCAATCAGAGACTTAAGTATATACAATTCAAATGGCTGGAGTCTTGACTCCACGTATTACAAACAAATTATCTGTCGCCATCTTTATTTCTGAAGCTGTGGTGTACTCTGATTTTCCCCGAGCGCTATCCCCAAACGTACCTTATGTGCACGATGCATACATTTTTCGAACAAAATTTTACTATGTAACAATGGATGTATTCCACAAACGCTAACAATAGTAAATTATTCTAGTTGTGGCAACACTGCCTGGTCGATGTGGGCGCTGACTATCGTCGCTCACTGATACACGCTGTGTTCTTCTGATATAAATAAGCAGATGTCTTTTGACTGTTTTGTTCTTCAGGCAGCCAAATTGAAGTAAAAAATCAACTGCTCATTACTTAGGATGGACAGTAAGAAAATATCAATTATAGGCGATGGAAATTGTCTGTTTAGAAGTAAGTCTTTTTTTATATGGTCATCATTTGTATGAAAACACGTTTATAAGTTATTGAAAATTTTGAGAATAATTAAAATTTTTTTTTAAATTGTATCACGGATATTTTTTATCATAAAATTAATAAGAAGTATTTTGTTAAAAATTATGATAATTATCATCAGATGACGAAAATAGATGGGCTTATGATACAAAAGTTGGAATTCAAAGTTTTGCCAATTTATTTCATGATCATACAAAGGTCTCATTCTAAAACTCGCGTACACGAAATTTTGGTAATGAGTGAAGTCATTTGAATCTTACCCTACTTTTTTCAGAGAACATTGATTCAGGACATTATGATATTTTAGATTATCATAATAATAATGTTGAAAAATTTTTTTTTTAAATTACCGTTAAAAATGAACAATGAAAAAAACGTAAAAGAAAAGATTTGATCAACGATGTTGGTAAAAAAAAGCTTAATTTACAAATTCATTAGATACTGAACAAACCGATAATGTACCGCAAATGAGTTATTTTGGAGAAATAAATTGTTAGTTTTAAAATTGTTTTGCAGTTTTTTGGAAAAAAGAAAGACAAAAGCTTAAAGGCTGCCATCAAGAAAAAGTTTGTTCGTCTCCTTTGAGTGATTATGACAAAAAATAAAAAGAACTATTATTGTATGATGATAATTTTAGGCTTTTCACCAGATATTATGATAATATTTTCTGTTTTGCATCTTTTAACGCTAATGTACTGAAGGAGAATAAAAATGCTCTTTACAATTTAAAATTGCAAGTTCAGGTTTGCCATGTAACACCTAACAGTTTAGAAAGTGACCTAACTAAAGAATCTTTTTCCAGTCAATTGTATATATATGATGTTATTGTTGCACTCGAGAAAAAAGTTAAATTTAATTACAGAACATGACAAAATTTTGATCTAAATAATGAAAAACAGACCTATAGCAAAAAATTACAAAAAATTGCACTAAATAACAATTGTTGGAAATTTAAAGAACTATAAAATTTATTTTTAACGTAAACATGATAAACAACGTCACACATACAATAAACCATTAACAGCTGTGGTGCCATAGTGGTTTCTGATTCTGAAGTACCTGAGAACTCTGACCTTTGTGTTTACCCTAAAGACTTGCTTAGTCATATACCTACTCACACATACTTGAATAAATTATCTCACTTTATTGATCCAATGGTTTTCCCTATTTTATTTCCATTAGGAGGTTTAGGCTGGAGTATTGATTATTATAAACATCCCAGAAATGAAAAAGATAAATTAACTATTTTGCAATATTACACGTACAGATTATCATGCAGATAAAGTGTGTCAAAATTCAATCCTTTGTTATATGCTGGTAGATTGTCCCAGCAATTTTTTTGCACGCTTGTATTATGAATCAAAGCAATGGAATACATTTTTTTAGAAATAATGAAAACTCTTTACGAATTGAATGCTATAGTAGCCTATTAGATCATGTAATGAACAGTGCATCTAATATCTTCAAAATTTCAAAAAAGTAAAACTTGAAAATCTTTTCATAATACCAGCGACATATATTGGTGGACCTAGATATATGCGGCAACATTATCAGTACGCGATGGCTATTATGAGAAAACATCGTAGCCCAGATTTATTTATAACCGTAACTTGTAATCCTAAATGGAGGGAATTAAAAGAAGTTTTAAAACATTTTTCAAGAAATATAGCACCTTATAATATACCAAAAATTTCTGTAAGATTATTTCAAACAAAATTACGTTATATTTTAGAAGACATAACCAAAAGAAATATTTTTGGAAAAGTTTTAGCTTACGTGTATACTATTGAATTTAAAAATAGGGGATTACCTTATTCTAATATTTTAGTAATACTGCATCCTAATAATAAAATAAATAAATCTAAAGATATTGATCAATATATTTTTGTAGAGGTACCGTCAAATAATAGTCGGCTTTAAAAATTAGTAATAAAACACATGCTTCACGGACCCCATGATACTTATAGCCCTTGTGTCATCAAAAATGAAAGAGTTTGTAGAAAAAAATATCCTACACGTTTTTCAGAAAAAACTAATTTTTATATTAACGGTTATTCAGAATATCAAAGAATAGATAACTTATTTAAAAATAATATTTATAGACTAAAAAATAGCAATAAGAAAATTCCAGTTAATAATTCAATGGTCGTTTCATGTAATGGATTTTTGTTATCAAAGTATAAGTCTCACATTAATGTTGAATATTGCGCATCAATTAAGAGTGTAAAATACATCTAAGATTACATTTACAAGGGAAGTGATGGAACATTAATCAAAATTAAAAAAGAAGATTCAGAAAAAAAAATTTACGATAAAATTGCAAAATATGTTGATGCTAGGTATATAAGTCCGATGGAAGCAGTATGGCGGTTACAAAAATCCGCCATTTGCGGTCGTCGTCACACGGTTGTAAATTTACCTGTCCATCTTGAACATAGGCAAAAAATAGTATTTGAAGAAAATTCAATTGTTAATTTATTAGAAAATTGGGAGACCCCACTAACTGCATGGTTAAATTAATCAATAAAGTAACTTTCGCAAAAACTGTCAAATACGTCAATATTCCTGAATATTATATTTTTTCTAGTAGAACGAAAACATAGCGTGGACGTAAACGTTTAAGAAAATATATAGCAATAGAAAGATTAAACGTTGTATCTCCCAAAGATCGAGAGCGTTTCTTTCTTAAATGAATATTAAATAAAGTAAGAGAAGCAACTACATTTACAGATTTCAGAACACACGATGGGGTTAATTATGATACTTTTAAGAAATTGCGACTGCTATGGGTTCAATAGAAGAAGACTCAAATATTGAGGATATTTTCAATAAATCTTGTAGTGTCATGATGCCATTTCAAGTAAGAAAATTTTTTTCCTGGTTCTTACTTTCTGAAAATATTGATGCAGATACAATTTGGAATTCATATAAAAAATATTTTACGGAAGATTTTGATTATAATAAAAAAAATCACGCTCTTTTAGAATTAGACAAGATTTTCTAAGTAGAAGGTAAAACTTGTAAAAATTTTAAATCACTAGAGCCAAATATTGTTTGTACGAAAGATGTAAAGGATAATTTAGAAGAAATGTCCGTTTGTACAAAAATAATTGATTCTAGTTATTCACAATTAAATAACAATCAAAAATATATTTTCAAAAAGATATGAGCGAAGACATAAAATTGTTTTTATTGATGGTCCAGGAAATTAAGGTAAAATATTTCTATATAAAACAATGATAAGGGGAAAAATTACATTATTTGCATGGACAGATATAGCATCCATATTACTTCCAAAAGGGATGACAAGCCATAGAACCTTTCGCTTACCATTTGATCTACAAAATATAGAAAGCTCATTTTTGATTTAGATTTGGATAAAAAAAAATTAAGAAAAGTAGATTTATTAATATGGGATAAAGCTTCAATGATTCCTAAAAAAGCTTTAGAAATTGTTGATAGAACTTTACGTGATTTATGAGACGGGGATAAATGGTTGAGTGATAAAATTATAGTTTTAGGAGGTGATTTCCATCAGATTCATCCAGTAATTAAAAACTGTACTAGAAGACTAGTTGTGGAACAAACAATAAAATCATCAGTTCTTTGGCCACTATTTTAAATTCTCAAATTACATGTAAACATGCGCTCTGTCATGAAATATTTTCTGAATTAGTTTTGTAAATAGGAGAAGGAAAAATAAAGTATTTTGAAATTCCAAAAAAATAGAAAATCACTGATGTTTGTTCCAATGTTTTCAGAAAATTTATTAATTGGTCAATAAATAGCATAATTTTTACAACAATCAATGAGTACACTAATTTTTTGAATGATAAAATATTAGAAAAAATTTCAGGAGTTACATGTTGATTATAATATTGATAGTGCCACTTATAAAGGAGTAGATGAAACTGATGAAAATATTTGTATAAACTTTCCTGTAGAAATTTCAAATAGTATCAAAGAAAAGTCCCCCATTCCATGAGTTAGATTCAAAAGTGGGTGCAATAGTAATGTTGATCAGAAATTCAAAAATAACTAATGTTTTATGTAATGAAATACGTCTTGAAATTACGAAGTTATTTCAATATAATATAAAAGCAGAAATTACTACCGAAGAAAAAAGTGGGAATAAAGTTTTTATACCCAGAAAAACATTGAATTCAGGAAACATCTTCTCTGGCATTTATTATATATAGAAAATAATTTCCATTAGTTCTAGCAATTTGAATAACAATAAATAAATCACAAGGTCAAAGTTTTCACGAAGTTAGTTTATATTTAAAAAAACCATTATTCATTCATAGTCAATTGTACGCAGCTTTGACTTAATGTACGGATCTAAATAACATATTAATTCAAATAAACTCAGAAAATAATGGAAGAATGGACAACTTTAGGCGAAAAGTTCCACAAATTCAAAAATCTAATGCGCTATAGGAGTACCTTTTGGGTGGTGTGGAATCCTGCTTGATGTGGGGGAGTATGTAGAGGAGTCGGTAGGGAAGCGTAAAGTTGTAATAAATGTAGTCAGGGACAAGTAGAGGGGCGTGGGGCCGTGGAGGAGCGTGTGAGAGCTGACCCAAAAAAAGTTGGTTTGAAAATCACGTAAAAAATAGAAAACAACTACGTGATTTGTGCAGAGCTGCAAGCAGGTTGCAGGGGAACGTAAGGGCAGTGGCGCCTATCGATCTCTGATTCTGTTAATCTAATATGTCGCCTACAATCTGCTAAAAGTTAAAAAATTACTTTTAAATATTGAAAATCATGAGTTGCTATAACTAAATATGAATATTATTAGTTTAAAATAAAGAAATAAATGAATCTATTACGGATTTTGGCTTTAATGACAGAATTCGTTTTTTTACCTCAAAAAAATAGGCTAATAATTTACTTTACTGGCCAAAAAATATCAAAAAACTGCTAGATAAGTAAAGAAGCTTTTTGAATAATTTAAAATTTTTTTAGAAAAAATAAAATTTTGGGACAGAGGTAGTCTTCCGTTGACAAAGAATGACCCATGTACATATATATATATATATATATATATATATACAAGTGGAGCTCTGCTCTCCTGCGGGCTCTGCGTGCCAACCCCCGAACACACCACTTATGGAATAAAATTATCAGATATTTAAATTTTCAACCGTCGGTAGCGGGGGGAGCTGATCTCCTAAAAATTCGGATTACAAATCACGTAAAAATAAACGAATAACTACGTAATTTGGGGGAAGCTGAGTGGGAGCGGGGGGAGCGAGGGAGCTGGGACTATCTTTTGTTCATATAACTATATAATATAGAAAGATATATACATATATATATATATACATACATACATATATATGCTTCAGTATCACGGGTAAAAGTAAAGTTGCCCACAGGGTGGTTAATTGACGTTATGAATACTTATACTGGAGTATAGTGATTATTGGGTAAAAATAACGGCAAAGACGTTGAGTTTACGGTATTCAACAACTGGCACAACAACAATAGCATCCTTAAAAGTTTTACTGTTTTAAGTATCCTGGTGAACTAAACCTATATTGATTGCAGTGTCTCTGAATGTGTCACAAGCTATGCTCCTACTTATTTCAAAATTTTCGAAAATAGTTATTTCATTCACTGTATTCAGTTACAATGAAAGAAAAAACCTTATATATATATTATAATATACTGCTTAAAACAAGCAAATGGGAGAAATTGACCCTGACCGAAAAATTTCCCAAATGCTATTTAAGGAAATTAGGGCAGTTAAAAAAACGTTCCCATATTGTTGGTTGAGTCGAAATTTTACACGGTACATCGAATGATGTAAAAAATATAAGGTGTCTTTCAAAGCAGCTATTGTAAGAGCCAATGACAGAGCTGTCATGTTTTTCGCAATATTAAATCAATTGTTACGTGT
>JAPYYV010002730.1:0-32246 GCA_030522625.1 Copidosoma aretas
TGTTTGATGTGTATCAGCACAACGTTTTGAGCTAGATGGCGCCTAGTTCCTTGAACTGAATAAGCTTCATACCTGCTTGAACTCTCCTACCTCAAGTACGTGTACTTTTTTAACTCAAAATTTTTCTCCGTGTACTCGAGAACTACAAAACCAGAAAACTTTATCAGCAGCACCTTACAGAGAAGCGGTAGGTTGTCTGGTGCATCTGTCAAGCGCAACAAGACCCGATATATTCGATTCAGTAAACTATCTGGCTAAGCAGAAATAGGCTCTGACTGGAATAGACTGGCAAGAATTAAAGAGTTCATTGTTATCTAAAAGGCACAAAAAATTTAGGATTAACATATATAGCTAAAGAAGAAGAGATAAAAGCTTGGACAGATTCAGGGTTATATAAATCTGGAAGACTTGTTCTACACTGGTAGTTATGTGATAAAACTATTGAGAGGCACTGTTGTATGAAAAGGTCGAAGACAATCGAATTTATACCTATTAACTTGCCAAGCGGAGTTTGTCGCTATAAATAGAGCAAAATGCAGAATATTAGCCCTGGATAGACCCATACAAAGTATAGAATAATCCATGTATCCAGTGAAATTATTGTGTAATAAAAAGGCTGCTGGAAACTGTACACGGATAAAGGGTAGCAACAAATTAAAAGATTTTAAGTAAAAGATTAAACAAATATATTTAAAAGTGAAAGATAGAGAAAAAAATTGCAAGAAAGCTCCTATGGCAGAAAAACCTCTACTAGCTCTGTCTCATATAAAATTGAGAGTTTAACTTTCGATGTAAGACATAAACAAAAGTCAAGAAGAGATGCAAGAGTGTTTAACTTTATGATGCAAAAGTTTTCCTGTTTTTCTTTGTTCACACAGAAGAGAAACGATTATTTGAGAGGTTAGGGTACAGAGCAGCCTAGAGGAAGCTTATAAATCAATTGAAAGGCTGGAGAAACTCTGTAATCTTAGAAAACCTCCTTTTACATGATCAAAGTCGAACTATGCGTTAAAACTATTTTTTTTCGTATTATTTGTTTTGAGATCATTTAAATCACTATATTGTATTTTCTTTTCTACTGAAGTGTAAAATATTTTCGTTAAAGATGCAGAGAAAGTATATATATGCAGGTTTTCAATGTAAGTACACTAAAGCGGAGGGAATGTGGTAAGAGAGGTTTTAGGTGTGCTGATGTCGCAAGAGCACGGCAGTTGAGGACCTAAGAGTAGGAGGAAGGGCATCAAGGAGGTGCGCAAGTTAGTCGTATCGCGGCAGTTTTCAAAGTAAGACCCTAGATATAGAGAGACATAAAGACAGTAGAAAAAGAGAAGAGTTGTAAGAAGTTATTGTATTTAATGAGTTGTGATTGTGTAAAGTTAGATAATAAAGAACCGATATACGTTGAATTAAAAAATATAACAAGAGGAGTGCTACGATTATTCAACACCCAATCCAACACCGCATCCTTAACAAGCAATTTATTCCTCTCATACCTATATTATCCTAGGTAAATGCATAATACGCATCTATCATGTGTTGAAAAAATACTGAATCAATATTGCAAGTATTTTTCTGTTCCCTTGGGAATCGTTCACAGTAAGGCAATAGAGACATTGCTAAACGCAGCCAGCTACTGTCGGAGGCAAGAGGCTGCATCTAGCCGTAGCCTGATGTGTCGCGACGTTGCTTGATATATCCAGCAGCCTCTTTCCGTACATAAGCTGTAGCTAGATATTGCCCAGCTTTTTCTCTGTTGTCCTGCGTATGTTCTATTTTCAATAAACTATAGATTGTCGATTGGGCTCCGATACGCGACGTCTTACAATTATTATTGTTGTGAATTTCATTCTGCAACGTTTTTTATTACTAGTGTTTTTGAGACTGTGATAAATACATGCAGAAAAAATTACAGAGTTACCCGCAAGTGAATTGAAAGAGTGCGGGATCTTAAACTTCAGCCCTCCAGACGGAAGGCAAGTGCTCTACCACTGTAGCCGCTGAGAGCTCTGTAATCTCGGCTTTAATTAATACACTTAAACAGTATGGTGCACATGTTATAAGTATTCACCGGTGTTTTTCTATAATTACTTGATAGCTGTGTCGATTGGGCATCGATATAGTTGATGAATAATAAACAAAACTTAAAGCGTGACATAGATTGTGCTAAATATAGCATGGGTATTAAGCTACAGCTCATGTACGAAAGGAGGCTGCTGGATCTGTCTAGCAACGTAGCGACACATTAGGTTACGGCTAGATGCAGCCTCTTACTTCCGACAGTAGATGGCTGGGTCTGTCAGTGTCTCTGCTGCCTCACTGTTAACGATCCCTTACGAGGTCTTTTGGTTTGACCTATGTAGTTGGCAAGGAAATTCGGAGATCAAAAGCTGTATACGACATTAGAGGTAGAAAATCCATCAATAGTTTCGTTGCAGAGCGTCACGACGGTACCCAGGGAATTATGTATGGAATATAGCATGTGTCAATTATGCTATTTGAGGCGTTATGTTATATGATACGCTCTAGAAATATTTTGGGAATGTTTCTGAAACTGTACTAAATGTAGTGCTAATGTAGATAAAAAATGAATATTTTTATCATTCGAACACAATTTAAATTAATAAATATAGACAACAAGAAAAGTAAAATTACAAATAAAATACCGCTGAACCGGAGACATTAACGAGGTCTGTTAGTATGATGGACAAGTATATCATCCACTTAACCAGAGTAGATGAGATATTGTGAAGTATAAAATGCGTCGGTACAAGGTGTAAAGACAAGTGTTTTTGCTTTTCATTTTTACAACTCCAGTGTCTCTTCTTGAATGGCTCGCTTGCAGTTAGGTTGTAACAAGACAATACAATAAATACCACAGAATACCACAAATCAAGACATAACACAAAGCTATTGAATCCAACTATATGTTGGAGGGTGAATTGGCGGTCCAGCACGAAATAATAAAATATTTGCGTCACCTTAATTATACTGATTGATTGTCATCTGAATTCATCATTTGTTTCTCGGATCTTTCACTCATAATAAACATAGGACTGTAATTTTAAGTGAAATCTCTTCATTGAATTTCTGGGGCTACCAAAACCGAAACTCTTCCTCGTACTTACATGCCTGATTGCGACGATAATTCTTCTACTTGTCGGTTCAACGATAATAAAAATAATAATTGTATTTAATACATAATAATGGATAAAAAGACCAGTGTGTTATATAAAAAGGTCAGGGTTTTTCTAAAGGAGTGATTGCAGATTTTATAATGCTACAAATAAATTTTTCTTTATTTTAAGGTTTTTTAATTATCTAGTACAAAACTTCTATATGTGTATGCGTAATATGTTATTTGATCATTAAATAAGGAAAATAATTACTTTAAATTTTTAATAAGATGGAGAAGGAATGTTACAGTATCCCCTTTTTTTTAACAATATAAAACAAGATATAATCTAAAAGGCTGTTTATATCCGCTAAGGGAAATTATGGTAACAGAAGCGTTTACTATTCAATGTCCTTCATTTTTAACTTCACCAACCTCCGGAAATTTCTATGCTTTATCAATTTATCACGAGTTTTTTATTTGACCGATCGACAGATACTTAGGCACCCCGCCCATTTATCTAGAATTCTTGATCTTACTCACCGACCAGCATTTGTGTGGTAAACATATATTGGTTAGTATTCAATATATACACGAGCTTTTTTTCAACACAGTATCTCTAGGATGTCCAAAAATATCAAGAAATCTTCTAGAGTGCCTTTGCCGCAGACACGTAGTCTCTGTTGCACCAGAGGATCAGGGGTACCTTGGCGGCACAGAAGCCGTACGTCCCGGCAGTACTAGCCAACTTGTATGCTAACGTTTACTCTTTGAACGACCGTTTGGCACACTCTTGTCTCGGATGGTCTCGTCTACATCCGCTGGAGCTTCTGCTCTTATTTTATCTTGAACTGGACTTTGTTGTATCGCTCTGCGTTGCACTGCATGAACTTTGGTAGGACCCTAGGTGCCAGGTCGCAGAGAGAAGGAAAACTTGGAAACCGCATTTACTCTTTAAAGTTTAGTCAATTAGGTATTTGAATTGTAAAATATGATTTTGTTATAAAGTGACCAATCGCCTACTTTTATTATTGATATAAAAACAAGGGTTTTAATATTTTACTTGTTTAGTTTTGATTTGAAATATTTTTATCTTTTTTAACTAATATTTTTCGTCCACGTTTTTCTCTTGGGATTTGAAATAATATTCCACTTTCGTATGGAGTTTGTATCTAATCGATATTTTATGTATAAAGATGAGTTAGTACATCAATAAATATTAATATATTTTAATATTTTATACTTGTCTAAACGGGTTGTCAGTACGAAAAACTAAACTAATAGTACTTGTATCATATAAAAACGTAATTTAGACATCTAATCTACTCTTGTCAATTGAATTAGATGCTCGCCTTTAATCCTGATAGTCCTTGTTTGTGTCCCTTGTCTAACGATCTTTTATTCTTTATTTTTAATTTTACTCTTCTTGTGAGTTTTAATATTTAATGTATTGCTAGTATAGTTAAAACAATATTTTTTTATAAATTTTTACTAACTTCAGGTACTTTCCGGAGAAATTCTCAAAACAGTTCTAAAATGTTTCATATAAACCTATGCTGAGCTGAGCAACAGACATAAATCAGAGCGGTTGAGAACATTCCTTTTTGATGAATTTGATTCAAAAATTAGCCACAACACTGTAGAATATACAATACTTAATGCAAAATCACAATTATTACTGTTTTTTCAAAATGCTTGGAGAATATTGAATCAAAAACTTATGTGTCATATTTAAGCTACCATAAGACTATAGTTTCTATGATAGAAATTCCTGAATAAAATTTGTTAATATCTTCTTCAATGCATAAACCCAAGCGTTTTCTTAATTATTCGATAATATATATGACTGTAATGTACAATAGCGGAGCCATGTGTCTATGCCCCTTCCTCTTTCGTTGGCCCATCATATAGTGGTAGCAAGACAGAGAAGATGGTTAGCTAGAAAAGAGCGACAGGGAGTCTATGGCGGACCAACAAAGTGATAGGTACTCTTGCGGCACAACTCTTCCCTCGATAATTAACTAATCAACGAAGCATATAAAAGTCCTTATATATTTTATTCCCCGAGCACCCCAAGGCCATCATATCCCACGTAACAGTCTGGTAACAGCAGTTGGATGGCTATCGCAAATTAAATTAGATAAAATCATAGGATCTCTCTATCTTAACGTGCGGTTGCTCAATATTTTATCTTACGCAATTTTTGGGAAACACGCATAGTGTCGTACCACGAGAAATAAGGACGACAGCAGAGGGATATTCATCATCGTGGTAAAGCGACCGTGGACGCTGTCATGAGATCAGCACCATCAGGAGAATGGACACCCAGGGGACTATCGACGGAGACGGTACCAGGCCATGATGTACGGAAGCATCTTAGTCATCATAAACTTTGCAGGAAATACCAAATAAGTGAAATGAAATGACCAAATGCATTCATACAATCCCGGAGTTATAAAAAGGAGAGCTTATTCGCGTTTGTTCGATTCTAAAAATATTCATTTCGTATTTAGTCACGATTTTTTTCTTGTTGATTAAAGGCGTCTTACCGAAGTAAGTTGTCACTTGTTGAATAGAAAAGTGGTCATATCGATAATTATTTGATATAATTTGATGCAAGCAGTCTAGGCCCCTAACGAAGAAAGGTCAAAAAGAATTACTAGAGTAAATTATAGGAAGTTATAGCACGAAACATGTTCATCTCGTGCCATAGCGACGGTATAAGTGATAAGAACCCAACAAAATTTTTACTATGCACACAAGAGCAAGTCACGAGAGGCCACAAAACGACATACTAAGTGACAGGGGGGAAGCAATCATGTCAGATACTAAAAATGAATCGGAATCAGAAACGCTGACCGGGGTCTTAGAACGCAGTCCAGAGAGCTAAGCCAATTAGGAAAAAATGAATAGAAAATAACGTATTCTTATGATAAAATTGTTGAAAAGGATAAAGCTGGGAATAGATAGGAAGAAAATTTGGCTACAAAAAGAGTTAGATGGGAAAGAAAAAATGGGAGTCCTCAATAAGCAGGCACAAGAAATAACAAATGGGTTAACATCGAGATATGTGGCACACATGACAGGATACTAGGCAATGTAAAACATACAAAACAATAATACGTACGAGAATAAGCCGACACAACAAAATACACAGCAAACGGCACAGAGTATGCAGCGATTCACCTCAGAGCCCTCAAGGAAAATGTTAAAGCAACAACGAGGTGGATATTGGTTTAACAACCAATATAGTTTAAGAGCACAAACAACGAAATGTCAGAGTCATGTGAGCACGTATTGTGACGTAGCGAATCCACGTCATGGTAGTAATTTCTAGTTTAACAGACAAAAGGGGAGGCGGTAAGATGCTTGACAGTCCTACCCCTTCCTAGGCCCCTGTATCTGACCATATCTACTTTTGCTATGAGCAACACTGCTAATATTTGGGAGAGTGCACAACAGCTGATATTCCGGCGCACTGATAGACATATATTATGGTGGCACGCGAGCGGCGAGCACATGCGAGCCGGTGAGAGAGACACTCTCGCTATTGTTTGCGCGCTGTGTAGACTTGGTGCATGGGATTGCTTGATTGGGAAAACTCGCGCATGAGAGAGTGTCAGACAATGTGTATAGAGCTGAGTGTTGGCCACGGCCTAAAAGAACTGTTGGTCAACAACAGCTACTGCAATTGCCCGTGCCATCTGACCACCTGGGATTCCTACTGTTGAGCACCTGTCTGCCGTGAGATTTTCCGGGACCTGTTTCAGATATAACGCCCGTGCCACAAGACTACGTTGATACGGTAGATTCTTCCCTTCCTATATCCAATACGTCCAGAGCATCGTATTGAGCAGAAATGGCCGACCCCCACAAGTAGAGCTGGAGTTAAATAAGTCGAGTGAGGAGGTTGGATAGTAGGGCTACTTATACTTTAAATAGCTATACCTCCTCTACTTTCTCACTCCTTGGATGAATAAGTTCAACTATAGTAAATAAAGGCCGGATGTGGAGTGCATATCTGTATTGATAACATGACAATCGTCGACGTTTTACTGTTCACAGACAGCCTTATCATAACCTACTTGTACTTTTGTTACTTTATCAATATTAAAGTCGAACCAATATACGTTTAATTTTTTTCTATGGATTTGTTGTTTCTATGATTGATGCATGCTGTTAAGTATACTATCTGCCTCATTCCTCTCGTCCTGTGTTTCAAATTGTGTAAAGGATTTACATGTTGTGTTTTGCTACCTTAGAATAAGGTGAGTAAGACCCGACACGCTATAGTATACATCTAATTTCGAGCAACATTTACAAAACCTACAGATTCCGACTAATCTAAACACCAACCTGATAAGCTTTGTTCAAAACCAGCAGCAAGATAATAACACACAGCTCTTTAACATGCATTATAATGCACTGGCCAAGGTAAGCAGCGCGACGAGTGGCATCCCCATATTTAACGGGGATCTGATAAAATTTCCACTTTTTGAGCCGATGGTGCGAACGGCAAAAATAACAGTCCCGCGGCAGTATTAGAAATATTTTATTGGAACACTCGGGGCCAATTAAGAGGCATAGCGGTAGATTAATTTTGCGCTCGGTTATCGCTGCTTAATAGTACAGATGTCTCTTTGCTAGCACTATCGCGATGATTCGGAAGCATGGGGGGTGCCGACACACTGCTAGCTGAATTAAAAAATGCTAACCGAAACAAAATAGTAAGTCGGTTATGCGATACTGCAGTCACTATCAACGACTGCATAACCGTAATATAATGACCCATGACTTGAGTGCACACCTGTCGGGAATATGTATGTGCGCCAGTAACTGCCTGGCATCTGTGTTTACAGTTTTATGAACTTTATACTTTTACATCGCAGTGCAATTATAAAGGTATTTAATACGGGTTGCTTGGTGTACATGAGTGTATATATTTTACATGGTAGCTCAGGATTTCACTGACGTACATTTTATAAATATACTTGATTATTCGAATAAAATTTGCTGCTGTTGTCCCTTACCTATTGGTAGTTATGTATACCGTACGCTCGGCCATGTTATGGAATTTCGTAAATGCTAGTGCTGTTGTCCTATAATAATCAAAGTGTATACTTATACGGTAACAGTAGTCGGTAGACATGGCAGACAGTACGTAAGTATATTGCAAGGCTTTCTCGTGTCCCCTCAGTATCATAGGCATATTATTGTGCAAGATATAGGTTATACTCCCATCCTTTTTCTTTTTTTTTGCCTGACGATCCTCTCAACAAATACTATTGAAATCCGCAGAAGTCCATAACCAATTCGTCACGAGTGAAATTTGCAGTTTTTTATTTCTCTCCCGCATAGCGTAGGGTTAGTACACGTAAATAAATATGTCGGTACCTTTAGAGGACTTGGAGTTTTCTTTTAGTGCTAGTATAAGTAGAGGAGATAAACCGAAGGTATTGAACCAGGAGACAGGGGGAGAAATAATTGAGGATACAGTAAAACAGTACACAGACGGAGAAATTTTTAAATATTTGATACTGCTGGATGTAACAAGTAAGGATTCCATGTTGATAGCCAAGAATCGGTTGCAGGGATTTTTCTGTAGGAGATACTTCGGGCTCACGGCCAGTAATAAGAGTCGATGGAATGACAAGGCTGCCCAAGGAGCAGGTGATATTTCCGCAATGGATCTCTCTGATAAGAGGCACAGGCCGGAACACCGCGGAACTCTTTTTTTTCATAAGGAATCACATGAGGGGCCGTCGCAAGGAGATACTAGTGCGTCGAGAATTGATCGTATAAATACGTTATCATCGGCACCTCAACGATTCTGCAAGGTAGTACGCGGTCAGGCACGTTGTTATCTCGAGAATGCAGGAATGCAAAGAAATAGTGCCGAAATGCAATCAGTAGTGCAAGATGGACAGGACGTGCTAGAGTACACTTATCAGCAAGCTTCTCAGGCTGACAGAAAAACACACGAGCGGTCGACGCAGGAGTAAGTTTGGGATCATTCTAATAGGCCTTCTAATGTATAGGGGCAGGTTTAGTACTACGCTCTGGGACAATCTTTTTACCTGCAGTGGAGGCAAGTTGGGCTACCAGGAAAAATGTTGGAACCACGCCCCGTCAGCATGTGGCAAGTTTCAACATAAATCAAGGGGAAGTGTATGATTTGTCGTTGGAGGGATTGCTGAGAGTATTGCTAGGAGTATTTGATGCTGAAACCAATATTGGTTCCGACGAGAAATATTTCATTGGCGTACTGTGGGTAATTTTATTACTGCTTTTCAATGGCAGTACGGAATATACGACATGAAAGGTAGGGTAAACAGGGAGGCCGAGAAGCGTACGCAGGCACCGCATAAAGATATTGCAAGTTATCTGTCCAAGCTACGAACCTTATTAAACAAAATTTACCCGCTCCTGCTACTTTATGAACAAATAAATCAAACGTATAGAAATCTTTACCCATTTGATCGTAGTGGGATTTTTAGGGCGCAAATTGACCCTTTCCATGATTTTCTGCCATTAGATAAAATCGTTGAATTGACTCAGCAGCAAGACACGGAATACCGCCCGCCTCCGCCGCCCGACGATTGTTTGTTCCCTGTGACATCGTTCGTGTCTTAAAAACCCACACTATCTAAGAAATTGGCCGCAATAGCGGATTATTTCACCCTAAGCGTTATAAATAGTACAGAATTATAGCTAAGGAAAGCATTGACTGCTCCGGCTGAAAGCATACAGGTTGGAGAGGCTAAAACAGTGGGGCAGCATTATAGTGTGCAACAGCAACTAGAGGAGATACTGGCTCCGTTGAAAGAAATCATGTGAACAAAACTGGAGGCTATAAAATGGCACCAGAATGGGAAAAAGTTGGCCCCTAAAGAAAAAAGTCAAATAACTAAGTCAACAGGCTACAGCTCTACGAATACAAGTGACTATAACACTACGGAAAACAGAGACCGTGCGTTCTTTATGTGACATGATGTTGGACACTGGTGTAATAATTGCATCTATCGTGAGCACTGTACTAAGTGTGGCAAGATAGGGGACAGTCGGTACAAGTGTCCTAAATGGAGAGCAAAGAGACCGGTCAACGGCAAAAAAGCACGGCAATAAAAGTTGCTGCCCCTTTACCGAAGCGAGACGGGACTTTAAATAACTCAGAGATTACAGTAAACAAACTGGAAGTGACTAATGATAAGGACTGGCATAATTTTTTTAGATCTACTTAGTGATAGGACTTGCATTACTGACCGTTTTGACAGTGCTAGTAGGGAATCTAGGCGATGTGCAAAAGTGTAGTAGTTGGTGGGTATGTTGGCTGGGAGAATTTTTGCAAGTAATCCTGACGGCCCTCCTAAATTACTAGCTAAGAACTACCACTGCTATGGTACACTGGATCGGCGAAGCGATAAGGAGAATCAGTTCCACAGTCAACAGAAAGGGCCTAGGTAGTGGGGACGTCGGAAAGTACATCCATTTTCGAGGCAATGGATGGCGAATGCGGCTGGAGCCGAGCTTTCTCCCATCGACTGATGTAGTGTCTGCCCCGGGTCAAGAACTTAAGCGGGGAGCAATTGGAACTAAAAACGTTATAGAGGTCTTGGCACTAGCAGAGGACCCAGGCTACTACTTAACGACAGAGGTCGCAGGTATTAGAGTGCAAGCTCTTGTGGATAGCGGCGCAGTACAACGTTACTTGGGAAAGGGAGTTATAAAGCGATGGAAGAATTTCTAATACTGTTGCAATACGATTTCTGTTGCGGATGGAAAAATACTAGCAGTTCAAGGCATTGTAAGTGTTTCGTTAGGAATCGGGAAAATGACCAAGACGTTGACGTTTGGATTAGTGGATAAATTGGAGTACGAAGCTATGTTTGGAACTGATTTACTGAAAACTTTCTAAGTTATCGTAGACTACGGTAAGGGTTTATGAAGTACTTCCACGAGTCTCTCGCAGGAATTCAAGTGCAAGGAGAGTGGTCTGATTGGCACAGCAGCAGTCGCCGCTACGGGAGGATTGGTAACGATGACCTCTTCCGAGGAGCATAAATTGACGAAAATCCTTGACGATCTGATCGTTCCCTGCCCAGAAAATCGCGGTAGCACTATAGTGGCCAAACGCAGTTTGGACGTCCAAGGCCACCCCTAAATAAGACAACGTTTCGGACGGTATGCACAACAAGGCCTGCAGATAGCGTACGATATGAGATAGATCGAATGTTAAAAGAAAATATCATCGAGGAATCGGAAAGCGCATGGAGCAGTTGTCTGCTTCTCCAGCCTAAGTCAAAAGGAAATTTCGTTTTTGTATAGATTATCTAAAGTGAATTAAACTACAAGAAAAACCGCTTATCTTATATAACTCATGGATGATATCTTAGATAAATTACGCAGCCAAGGTACATATCGAAGATCGATCTCAGTGACGCATACCATCAAATCCTCTTGCATAAGGGAAGCAAATTACTTACAGCGTTTTCTGTGCCTGGTAGGGGATAATATTAATATAGGCGCATGCCCAACGGATTGACTAACGCTTCAGCAACATACCAGACCATCATGGATCGTATAATTAAACCGAAATAGGGACTGTACGTTTACATGTACATAGATGATATTATTATCGTCACTGAAACCTTTGAAGACCACTTAAAGTGGTCAAGGGTTGTCTTAAAAGCATTAAAAATGGCAAATCTGGTTAAAAATCGCTAGAAATCAGAGTTTTGTTGTAAAGAGGTTGAATACTTTGGATACGTGGTCGA
Organism: Copidosoma aretas; assembly: GCA_030522625.1. Classification (NCBI taxonomy): domain Eukaryota; kingdom Metazoa; phylum Arthropoda; class Insecta; order Hymenoptera; family Encyrtidae; genus Copidosoma; species Copidosoma aretas. The sequence continues at coordinate 11,887 of JAPYYV010002730.1, forward strand.
CGAAGAAGGTCTTCGGACAAATCTTTACAGTCCAGCCAATTCTAGATTATCCTGCGCCTACTACCCTTAAGCAACTTATAAGATTTTTAGAAATGATGGGATGGTATTCCAGATTTATTCCTGACCTTGCTGAAAAGAAAACGTCCCTAACGAAAGTAATGCCCAAATCCATCTAGTCACAATGTACTGACGAACAACAATCAGCTTTTAGAAGCCTCAAGCAAGCCCTGAATGAGGCGCCCATATTAACCAGGCCAGATTTTCCGCAACCGTTCGTCCTGCAAACAGATTCCAACGACTATGCAGTGGTGGCTGTGCAAACACGTAACCTCAATCGCGAAGAACATCCGATATACTACGTCAGCCACACACTAAGCAAGCAAAAACAAAATAAGACTGCAATATACAAGGGGGGGGGGGGGGGGGGTTAGGGGGGTTGGGGGGGGGAAAAAGATAAAGGGGGTTTTGTAAAGGAGAAAAGCTTAAGTTAATTGTCTCTTGTGGCTAAATCTGTGGAAGGACCCAGTAGAAAGATTGGCTAGCTGGATCACCGCATGAAAGGCATACGATTTGGAATTTATCTACGGGAAGGGAAAGCTACACCAAATCCAGGATGCCCTATCTCGTGCACAAGGAAAATTAGTAGTAGCAATAACACCCAATATAGAGCAAGTCAGTGACAAATGGTACCTGAAATGGATAAAAGGAGTGCAGTCTGTTCCACATAAATTTTCAAATTAGAATCATGAGAACAGGACCCTTTTCTTTTATGAACCTAACCCTGTTGTAAATTCTACAATAGATGACCTAGATAAATGGAAGATTGTTTTACCGAAGTAGCACCGTGATCAAGCATTACACGATGTTCATGATGAAGCCTAAGCAGATAATTTAGGTGTGAAGAAAACTTACGCCCATCTTGCCAATTATTATTGTTGGCCTGATTACTTCCAAGATGTAGTCCAGTATTTACGTGAATGTCAGGAGTGTAAACAGCAAAACGTCCTACAAAAAAATGCCGGCAGATTTTATAGTAGAAAGAATTGTCGAACAACCATGGATAATAATTGCAATGGACATTGCTGGACCAAAACCTCCGTCGAGAAATGGACACAAATATATACTTATCATACAAGATCGGTTTACCAAGTACGTCGAGTTAAAAGCACTCCGGAAGGCAGATAAAAAGATCATACGGAAAATGGTAGAGGAACAGGTATTAAACCAGTGGGGGACCCCAACATATATTCTAACTGATACCGGTACGGCGTTCGTGAATCGGGAGTTGAAAGAGATGTGTAAATTACATGCGATTAAATACTTTACTATTCCCCCATACCATGCACAGGCCGACCCTGCTAAGCGAGTGATTCGCACCTTGAACTCGATGATCAACTCGTTTTTAGATAGGGATCACTGTCTGTGGGATGCATACCTCCATGAAATTGCATTTGCAATAAAGACAATGGAGCAGGCATCTACAAAGTAACCTTTGGCGTTTCTAAACTTTGGCCGCAATCCACCACCTATAGCACTTCCGAACCGGAACACACCGGCCGTGCAGTTAGACTTGACTGATACGACGTTATGGGCCGATAGGATTAGCCACTTAGAAATGATCAGGGATTAAATTGTAAAACATCTCGCGTCAGCGCGAGAAATACAGGCAAAATACTACAATCGTGGGCAAAGAGTTGAATCTTTCGCGTTTGGGGATAGTGTAATGCAAAAAAATCACGTGTTATCCTCTGAAATTCAGGGACTCACTGCGTAACTTAAATCTGTAGGTTTTTGTACAGTAACCCAGATGCTCTCAGATGTAGTAGTGGAAGTGAGGAAAAACGCGACAGGGAAACTAATTAAAACACACAATAATGACCTCGAGCGATATACCTCCCCGCCAAAGTCTCGACAATGAATGTATTGTGAGCTATAGCCCTACACTTTCCAACCACAAGAGGACGAATGTGCACTCGACAACCGTCCGGCTGCTAGGCATGGTTGACCAAAATATGGGGAGGGCGAGACTCCAGGTTGGACAATCTTTACAACGAAAAGTCTCCCGAGGACGAAACAGAGGAGTCGGTTGACAGTACCCTTAGCCCCCCGGACGGCGAGCCGGAGAGAGAGGAGCTGCTCGGGCTCGACGTGTTGACCCGGATGAAAGTTATTGTCATCCAACTGAGGCAGACAGAGAGTAAAAAACTTTCTCGCAAAACTATAAATATACTTGAAGCAGGTATCATTTCCCCCTCGGTGTTTTTGAGAGGATCAAGGTTACAGAACCGACGATTAGAATTTTACGCCGATATAGGCGCAAAAATTTTATTCATAAAGAGAGACAGTATCCTTCCGAACATTTCTATCGATAAAAGGACCCAAGTAAAAATTGTTGGAGTTACGCACGGCCAGCGTAGCAGACTAGGAATAGTAAAAATACTGCTTAACGGCCTTAAATGCACATTGCATGTAGTCTCACGTGACTTCCTGATAGATGTAGAAGCCATTATCAGGTGGGACTTTTTGAAAGCATATAGAGGACGCATATGTGCTGAGCAAAATATTTTGCTATTAGGATGCACAAAAACGATATTAGAGCCAGAAAGGCTTAAGATTTTGCCAGAACGAGGCAAGTGATATATGCTCGTGTAAAGAAAACTGTAAGGTAATGCGAGAGGCCGATTCATGTAGCGTCGAGGGAGACGACGCTCAGGGCGTTAAAGGCAATGATGGGACTTTTTATAACAGGATATCAGAATAATAAACAATCAAGTTATATTACGAATGAAATAGCAGGGGATTTAGAGAAGGACAGAAAAAGTTATACTAAAGAGGAAGGAAAAATACACAGCAATACGTCATACAAGGAGAGAAATGCGAGAGTTGAAAAAAGATGCTACTTATTGACATTTCAAGCTGTAACGGGGAAGAAAGGGTACACGTTCGAAAACTTATAGAATATGATCCGTTCGTATTTTGTCTGGACAAAGAGTCGCTTACTGCCACTTATATATTAAAGCATTGTATCAGGACTACAACGGATATGCTTGTGTCGGCCGAACGCTATAGATACCCGTTAGCGCTAAGAGAACAAATAAGGATAGATATAGGAAAGTTATTTGAGTAGGATATTGTTGAGTCATCGAAGTGGCCATACAATACGAACATGTGGATAGTACCCATACAGCAGGCCCAGACGGCGAGAAGCGTTGGCAAGTAATCACAGACTTTAGACTGCTGCATGAAATGACTGTTTGGAGCTGCCAGATTGCTGTCCCAGATTGATATACTCGATCATCTGTCAACACCCCGGTATATCACAGTCGTGAATCTAAAGCAAAGATTTTTCCACATAGAAATTCACAAAGATGATGCACACAAAACGGCTTCTTCTGGGTCAAATGGACAGTACCAATATATAAGAATCCCAATGGGGTGCACGGACTCACCGAATACATTTTTAAGAGCCATGACTTTCGTCTTGGCAGGATTTTAAGGGTACAAAATTGAGGTTCAATTGGACGACGTTATCGTATTCGCCGAGAATCTCGAAAAGGACGAAAAACGCTTTATACGGCTCCTAAAACGACTGGGCGAGCTTATATTGACTACTGAGCCAAAAAATGCCAATTTTGAAAGAAGAGGATATTGGGGAAATTGTAGATAAAGCTACCTGAGCAATAAATGGAAATATTACTTAACAAGTAGGGTCGAACGCCACGGACGTAGTAGCATATCTACAGCCAGCATACGAATACATGGCAAGCAGCGCAAGCGTTAAAAGATTCGTGCCGATACCGCATGTGTAAACAAATGGAACCAACGCAAGAAGTAAAAGAAGACCATTCTTGCAAAATACTACTTATATTGGGCGATTCAATGAAAAAACCGAAAGAATGTCAAATAATACTTGCCAAATTAAGGGGCACATATTAGGCATGCATTTTATATGGAAAGAATCAGCATGCATTTAGTACTACGGAAGAGGAGAAGGTATATGTGCAGTGTAAACATACCAAACATAAGACGCTGAAAGTCAAAAACTTAGGAGTACTAAATCAAGCGAAAGACTGCATAGCTTGAACATCTAAAACAAGGTTGGACCCAGGCCAAGAGGAGGGAAAAAGGATGATAATCAAGTTTAAAAACTTGAACTAACACTTGATAAGGAATTATAGAAAAAATAAAGGGAGTAGAAGAAGGTAAGCTATCTGAATTGATAAAAATAATAATAGAAAGTGATGGGTTATAGGACCTTGATAATCAGAAATACAGGCTCAATGACAAAACAAAAATAGAATCAAAATTGACGGATATAGTCCAATGCGTACGCGAAACACTGCAAACGAAAATGTTCATAGGTTTAAGAAACGGAACCAATACAGCAAGGAATGTGAATACAACGAGACCCACTGCACCACAACCAATCGTTATCCAGGTGCAATTAAGTCATTCAATTGCAATGAAACGGCAAGAACCAGCAAAGGTAAACGATCGTGCTCAATCAAAAGCAATCGCAATGCATAAATGAATTATTAAAAAAAATTGTCTGTTAACATTAGCGTATAACGTCGTACAGGTGAGGTCAAGTAAAATATTTAAAGAACATATTGTACGTTGATATAAAATAAAAAATAATTGTAAAAAGTTGTATTAATAATAATTGTAAGAGGGGGAAAACGTGTAGGAATGCAAAAAAGGGGGAAAAGTAAAAATGCTAATAGTAGTTAGAAAAATGTATGAAAACAACGTTAAATGTATGATAGCACTATACTGTTAAATATTTAATATATTATTGTAAAGAGAGAAGAGCGCAACATGAACATAGTATGTTACACACAAAATACGCATGAGAAAAGTATGAAAGAGTAGAGCAATAAGTAAGAAGATGTAAAGAGAACAGTGGCCCTCTTGGGAAATGAAAGAATAAGAGTGAAATGACGCAGATAACGAGAACAATATAACACATTACAGCACACATACACGCACATAGCTACGAGCTAGCAGCTACAAAAGTCAGCGTCGTCGAAGTCGCGGCCCTTGAACGTGTCATATACAATAGCGTTGCCATGTGTCCCTGCGCCCCCCTCTTTCGTGGGCCCACCATGAAGTAGTAGCGAAAGAGAGGACAGGACTAGCTAGGACGGAACGACGGGGAGTCTACGGCAGTCCAACAGAGCGATAGGTACTCTTGTGGCGCATCTTTTCTCTTGATTATAACCTAATAAACAAAGCATATTAAAGTCCTCGTATATTTTATTCCGTGAGTACCAAGGCCATCATATCCCAAGTAACCTAAATAACTCTTACAGTGGTTTTATAAAATATAATCATTCTATTTATTATTGAAAAATATTTATATAATTATAATTTAGAAAAAAAACTGCACTGCCCAATAACAGACATTAAATTTGCTCTCTTAGGATTGGCGAGATATGCGTCAACTAAGCTGATGTCAGGATGCTACGCTTTTTATTACTGATGATTTTTTCTCTTTTTGTTCTGCATAGCTGTTTTCGGCAGTCCCACAGCTGATTTGATTTTATTTAGTACCTTACTTCAGTGCATTCTTAAATTTTTTCTTTCGTGGCTATAGTTTCTGTGAACGAATTGTGATACATAGTTTTCTGTACTGCAACGTTAATTTGCTTTGCAAAACTTATACATTCTAATTTCTGCAAAATTGTTATCCCTCCGGTTCTTGCACTTGACTTGGGCTGTGCTTTGCATACAATTAGTTTTTTCAGAAACAATGCTATTAAGTGCTAGATACCAGAAAAACTTACATTATCAAAAGAATACAGATGACTAAAAATCACAAGTTACAATCACTTGAGTTGCTCTTTTTCGCCAAGCTCGTTCACGAAATAATAATGAAGCGTTCACAGATTGATACGTCCTGCAATAGGAAAAATATGATCTATAGCTGTTTTTTAAATGTAACCACTGGGAGAATAACAGTATGCGTCAAAGTCTGAGAAAATTATTTTCATATACGGACTCACATTTACATAAGAATTACATTTAGCTTTTAAGTTGGACTATGCTTAATTATTATGCGATAATATTACAATACTAATTGGAGTTTAAATTGGTTTTACGCTTGATTTAGGATCGTCCTTATAATCTGCTTCATCCCACTAGACACATGCGTTAAAACTTTCTTTAAGAGAAGAAATAGCTTTTAGCCAGAAGTTGCACGTTGAAGATTTTAACTCACTACAAGAAACATTCCCTTATCGCATGCTTTTGAACTTACTGTTTACTTATTGTTAATAAATTCATCAATCTCAATGGAACCATTGAATAAAAACAACAATTTAATGTTTCCAATACGAAACAGTGCTCATTATTGTAGTCATGGCATATTGTGTTTTATATAATAAAAATAGTTAACAAACATAACCAAAAGTGAACAGATTATTTATAGTTTTACAACATTTGTTGCGATTATGTACATTTTAGTGAGATTGCCACTGGATATAATTTAGAAATTTTTTTTTTTAGTTAAGGTATACAATGATTATTATGTTTTAATTTTCTCACTTGACTTCTTTATACTACTTATCACTGCACCTAAGTGCTTTAAGATCATGTGTAGCTATGTTTTATAATAAGCAAATTTTACTTTTGCTCATAAAATATTATTGTCCCCTAATTTGTTGATATAAATATGGATTTGAGTTTTTGATCATTGGTGATACTTATTAATTTTTTAACCTCTGCAGATCGCTGATGAACAAGACTGTCAAAATAGTCGAGTCAAGACTATCTACTCTATAATGGCAAGAATTTACAGTTTGATTAGGAGCAAGAACTTTTGCAGTGAAACAGTGTTACCAATGATAAAATGTATGTATGAGAATAAAGTAGTTATCATAAAAAAGAAGTTAAGATTGTCACGCAATGAAATAGAGATGAAGCCGCAATCTATTCTGTTATCTACTGCAACAATAAATGAAGTGAGGAATATCTGGATGGACATGAAATCATTTTTAGGATCTGATAAGAAGTCTGACGTATATACGAAAAACAGATCACAAAATAGATATTCTTTTGTCGGACAGTCTAAAAGCTTACATCTTACAAATCTACTTTTAAACAATAAAAGTAGAAGAAACACACAATGTTTGTATAACAATTTGTCGTTTATTATTGTACGCAAAAAATCTAAATCAGAACCGACAATACAAATAGATTACCCTATGGAAAGCAGATTGACGCTAAAAAATAAAGTATATTTGACAGAACTAGAAGACAGAGCAGTTGTTTATTCGAATAGCAGAAGCACCTTTAATGTTAACAAATTTTACTTAAATCTGTTTGACACAAATCTTGGACTTTAAAATTGTAATAAGTTGTGAAAAATCTAATGTAAAATAGCACAATCATTAAATGTCAAATCACCTAAGCTATTGACGACGATCACAGTGAATCAAAAAATGTGTAAATAATTATTGTATATAGTTTAAAAAGAATATTTTAATGTATTCTACTTCTTTTTAACTATTAGAAGCTTAGTCCCTGTAATTTATGCCTCTCAAACAGGCTATACACACGTTTTTAAAACAAATTTCCGTGTGACGGCAGAGAGTCATACACATTATCAGAACATAGAAACTATACTTATTCCTTGTAAAAAGTCCTTCGGCTTTGTCAGATAGATTCTGAAAAAATATAAGATTCAAATTTTTTTCTTTTTTCTCGTAAACAACAAATGCCGGAGATAGGGTAGATCAAATTTTAGGAGAGGTAGGCAATGATATCAGAAAGACATCCAATTCTTGCATGATTTTATGTGTCTATGTCGTCATCACCTCTTTTTCTTTTAACTTTGATGTTCTCTATTTCTGTAAATTTTTGTTTACAAAAAAAAATATGTGTGCCAAAAAATATTTTCGGATAATTTATCGGTTGGACTTAAGAGATTTTATCATAAATTTTACCTGTAAGAACAAACAAGTACACAGGTTTTAACAATAACAATGCAAGTGTACATCTGTTCCTGAAAGTTGAAAACCGTTTCTAAGTATAACGCTGATTTTTACTGATTAAAGCAAGGCAGATATCTCTCTAAACCACAGGAAGGCACGTTACACAGTGGAAGAGATTCCCGTAACAGACAAAAATTAAGAGATTTGGAAAATTTCATACAAAAATAGCTTAATCTATAGTATTTAACAGATAACTATTAAGAGAAATAAAGACGTTGGTAACGTTTTAATTACGTAATCTAACCACGTGATGCTAAAGTAGGCTCGGTTACAGTAAACATTTTTTTTAGAAAATTTAAGGATTTTGGGATAAGCAATATACGATGCACTTATTCTTATCCGCTCTTATCTAACTTTCCTCGTATGCTTAAATGTATGTCTCTCTGCCTGTCTGTCTATCAGCCTGTTTGTTTGTCTGTCGGCAGCAGGACAAGTAAAACCTTGCGATCTATTTTTCGTCTACTTTTTGGCATCCAATCAATCTTAATATTTGCACACACACATAGCAATGATAAAAATTTAATACAGTTTATTCATTATTATAGTACATCTAGCGTGGCTCCCATCAGAAAGAAGCGTACTACCTTAATCCTTGGAACACCTTTATTATGAGTAATAAATAAGTAGGTGGGACAAGTACAACATAAATTGACGTACAACATTCTAATAATTTAGAATGGCAGTCAGCACAAGATGGCGGAGGCCTTAATATTTTACAAACCGATCGATATTGATATCTAATAGAAGCGTATTACGAGTAGAATATAGTTAGCTTACGCAACGAGATAAAGACATTAAATATAGTGGGTAATACAAAAGAGGTGATTGCCTTTTCCTGGGCAATCTTTTCGACATAGGTATCGAGTAAGCAAGTGAAACAAAGAGATTACCGCAAGCTTCGATACCTTATTCAAAACCTTAATAATGTAATGATCATGCAATTTATATTACTTGTTAGAACGTGTATCAAAGTATATCCAGTCCACCTATATCATACACATACTAGTTCGGTTATCAACCATATGTCAGAAAGGCACTATTGTATACATATTAGCTTATAAATACCAGGATTGGTATTGTGTGAGTTTTTCTGCTACTATTCTAAGCATATTATTAACCCTATTTATTTCTTGTAGATGCTATAGACTGACTTGTATCCAAAAATTAATCTGTCCATAATTGGCAGTAGAAGTACGAGTAAGTCACACAATACGGCTTTAGCTATAGCAAAATACAGTTAAACGGAATCTAAATTCTTGTCTTACAAAATAAGTATATTAACCATGTCAAGATGTAAAATATACAAGTGCAGTGCTGTGTTGTAGATTGTCCACTGCATTACTTATTTATTATCCAGACAATTACTCATAACCTGGTAAGTAACAGGCCTTAATGCAGAGCTTTTACTTGACTTGCTTATCTTTTAATTAAATGACTTGATCGTACCTATAACGTAAAAGTACATGATATTTAGAGTTTGCTGGATAAGAATATTCATTTACATGGCTGTTGATTGTAGTAAACATTTTGTCGTACTAAATATGTCTGTGCCTTAAAAAAAGTTTATAACATGTTAGTTATTTTGTACATTAATGAGGTTCGGGAGTATTATTTAGCGAGGCAAGGAACGTGGAGTCCCCCCGGCCCGCGAAGCTTGGCCCTTTCCGACGTGCACCCCCTCTTGCACCATACAAACTCAATAGTTTTCTCCTATTTAGGGGTAGCATTGTTAAAAATGCACTATAACATGACTTTAAATTTTATTTACTAAATTTTAAAATAATACTCCATACGCAGGTATGGTTTTTTTTAATATCTTTGCATTTTCCAAAAATATTTGTCCATGTAAACGACGAATCGAAGCTACGTTTCATAAAAGCCTATGTTATCAGACAAATTTTTATTTGTCTCATTCTTTTTAAGATGACCTATAACAAATATTGGAAAAATTTATTTGAAATCTACGTGATCCAGACTATCAAGAAGAATTAATATCATTGTTATCTCTACATTTAATTATTACTCCCGAATCTCCTTCGGTAACATGTTTTTTATCTGAAATTTTTTTTTTTAATTGAATAAATACTTTGATCATTAATCAGTATGTTGAGTTATTATACTTTTGTAACTGAAATTCTATGAAGAAAGTCATTAAAATTTATTGATCAGATATATCAAAATATTATTATTACCAAAAAAAATTTTAACAAATTTGATGATTATAATAATAATTGCTATAACTTCAAAATTTTAGCTTGCATGTTTACTCAGTTTAAATTAAAAAGATAAAACGATAAAAAAGAGAATGAAATTTATTATTATATTTTCGATCGTGGAACAAGAAATAGACATGCTACAAATCAAGTTATTACAAATTTATTGAAGCATTAATGTGTTCTTACTATGAAAAAACAACCTTGATTACTTCTGCTACTTGAAATATTGTAATGGATACACTTTTATTGAATGCAAATTTACAGGATGACAGTTTATATATTAGTGGGGTTATATGTCTTATTTTTGTCATCATTTAAAGAGAGGGTGTCGAGAAATGTACCCATTAATTGAAGGGCCAGATCAAAACACATAATTTGCGATCAGACAATAATGTAAAATATATACTTTTCCACTAGAAAAGTCCGAGCATGATGATTAATCTGAGTGAAAAACCTATCTGTTCAAAGTCTTATAAAAGTAAGCATAAAAATGCCTATTCTAGATCACATACATGCTTTTATAATAGCAAACGGAAAAAGGTTCTTTTTTATTTGGCGCATATTGATTATTTAATATATTTGTCAAAACTTTATTTTTAGCATGTCTGTTTCTTGTTTCATAATAAGACATGTCAATAACAGTAAACAGTGCAAAAAAATTCTCTTACATTTTATTATTTCTACCTTTTTATGCAAACTAGGCAAACATGCATGCAAGAATTGTAAAGTTATATTGATTGTTATCATATTAAAAATATTATATAAAATTTTTTTTGTAATAATCATTCCTTATACTATTAATGAGTAAATCTTAATAAGTTTATACTGATTTATCATTTTATTTACTTGAATACAAAAAAAAAAGAAATTATATTCCGATTTAAATATATTCCATCGTTGGTTATACAAGAGCTGAATAGATTTTTATTCAAATCACTTGCAACTTTTACTATGAGTAACAGTTATAATTATAACAAACATATACATATTTTTATTGACAAAAAACAGATTCTGATTAATATAAGAAATGAAGAAATAATAATTGTTAATAGGAGTTCTTTACATACTTATAAAACAATCATTTTATTTCAAATTTGTACTACTTTTTTTAATTGTTAATTGGCTGCCGATAATACCATGCAGTGTACCAGATATACTTATTGATTTTTTTGACGGCTAAGTGAAAAATCTTTCAATTTAAATAAAGGCGTATCTTAACAATTTTTTTTTACAATTGATTTTTAAGATTTACGTTTTACTATTCACAAATCTGGCGTCTGCTTTTCTCAATTAAGGATGGTGAGTGCAACCTTTCATTCCAAATTCTGAATGTTTTTTTTGATTGCGACAAAAATTGGACCACAGGTAAAATTTCTGGATTTCTGTTTGCAAATCTACGAGTGTACAGAGCGAGATGATGGTCAGCTGTCTCCACTGATGATGCTCAAGGACGTAGTCTGTGATTAAAGACTAGGTGACAAAGACGCTAATTAGCCTTGGCAAGTAAGAGAGAGTGAGAGAGACAGAGAAAGAGCGAGAAAGCAAGTGAAGGTTGTCTCCGTTGTTGGCTGCCACAGAGGCTAATTGTGTCACCACCTTAGTTATTCTTGGGTCTGGATGGCATCGTAAGCAGGCTGATGAGAACATCGATGGGATAGAGTTTTGGGGACCAAAAAAAAGTAGGCTCAGCTGGGATGTGGTTAGATATACTGTGAGATTTTTCGACCGTGTGGTGCTCGAGCCAATGCTATGTAAGTCGGTGATAGCCGAGCAAGCGAATGATGCGAAGCAGCTAAGCGAGCTTTTATAGGCACTAGAGATTTATAACTCACTAGTAGTAGCGTAGAATTTAAGCACTTGCCACCTGGTGTCTGGTAGTAAGTAGTTTGAAGAATTGGCACCTAAATCAAGCATGAAAACTAGAAATTTAGACTTAGCGGGAAGTTTAAATGTTCGTTGATGATTTTATGTAAAACGATAAAAAATAATAACTGCAAGCTAATAATTATGTTTAAATTTTTAGTTAATGATAGGCCTGACAATAACAAGTCCCCCCCTCTTTACGAGTTTGTAATAAATTTTTCTAAGCATTGACAGATCTACAGGAGCGAGAGTAGTAAGCACTTTCGATACAAACGTAAAGTTGTTTTTTATTTACTTATACTTGATGGACAAGTATCCGTGAGCTTCTTCAAACTGACACTTATACTGCTCGATTATAAGTTCTTTTTACTGTTATAAGTTTTCTTTTATTTATCCCTATATTTGGCTTCACTTTTCTTGTCTAAAATTCACTGCACTTCACTATATTTCACCTTTCTTAGCTTTATTTCGAGGACGCAAATTATAGTGCTAAGTGTTAGCAGAAGCGCGGTTTTACTGGCCCTGGCGGTTTTTATCTGTTGGTGAGTGTGGCAACGTACTATAGCTGAAGTTCGATGGTACAACTGATTACTTACATGTGGCTACCGCATCATTGGTTTGCATTAAATGTGACTTAATCTCCTAATAAAGCCTATTTGGTGGGTCTAAGTAAGTCTTACTGTCTGCTATACAGCTTGTATGCTCCTGTTTATCCAAGCGCAGACGGAGACCTTTCTAGATCTTCTTAATTCGTCGTTCCGTTGAATTTGTTTGAAGATGATTGATTAGTATTGTCCAGTGCCTAACTTCTCACTGATTGAAGGCTTCTTGTCCCTGTTAACTGATAAACTGGCGGCTAATAATCTGTCAGAAAAGTGCTAGGATAGCCATGGCACTATGACTTTGTCCTTAATGATTTGGGCAAGTCAATGTATTTTTGATGGAGCTATGGTGAAGGCCTTAACCTGTAGACGGAAGAGATCCGTAATAACAAGAATAAAGCGTCTTACTTTCCAACTTTTTAGATATGGTCCCATAAGATCATTGGCTACAATCTGTCGTGCTTGACTGTGTTCGTTTGGCCTTCTAATACCACGTAAAGAGATATCACGATTATTATAGGCACACAACCTGTAGCTTCTGACGTAAGGCCTAGTTTTCAGATTTATTCTGGCCAGGTAAGCTTGTTGTCTTCAGAAAAGAAGGCTAGTGACTCTGCTACCTTGATAATTCTCTGGTAGAATTTAGGATATCCTGGGTCTTGGAGTTGTGCATTCCAAATGTCATCAAGCAGGGCCGAAACATTCGTACTACAGCGTACTGGTGTAGGTTGTTTCAGCAAGTTTGCTAGGGAGGGAGGGGGCAAATGGGTAGCATTAACTAGACATCGTCCAGTGTGTTGGTATTTTTTCTGCAGGATTTCGTAAGAGAAAGTTCCCTTACTAATTTTCACAGCCTTAGCACTGATTGATTGTTGGATTATATTTCTAAAGCAAAACAGCCTATCGATTTCGTTTATATCGAGACTTGTTAGCTGTGCGTATCCAAGTTAGGCTTTTTTGTCAGTGCGTAGGGAACACGCTCAATCCCTGCATAAGGGCCAATACTTCTTATTGGCCCAAATCAATGCCAGACCCTCCTGCTAGTTGCTGTGATATTCGGCCTTAGTAGCGCTGAACTTGGCATTAGCGTAGCTGATGAAGCTAAGCTGTCCATCATGTCTTAGTTGGTAGAAAACAGCGCCCATCTCATGAGCAGTTGCATAATTACTATCATTCTTATCATTATCATTATCATCATGGTCACGTTGATCGTCATCATAATCATCATTATTATTATTATCAGTATCTTAAATACCGTTATCATCATCATCATCCTCTTTATTATAATTATAAACATCGTCAACATCATCCTCATCATCATCATCATTATTATCACTATTGTCATCATCATTATCATCACCATCATTATTATCATCATCATTTTCAACATCGGTATCATTATCATTACTATAAATATCATCATCATCATCATCATTATCATTATTATCACTAACGTCACCAGCATTAATATTATCATTAACATAAATACTATTATTATCATCATCAACATTATAATTATAATTGTAATTATTATTAACACTATAATATTTGTTATCATCATCATCATTATCATTATCATCATCATCATCGTAATCATTATCATTATCATTTTAATCATCAGAATTCTAATCATTATCGTCACTATTATTATTGTCGTCCTAAATATTATCATTATCAGCATAATAATCATCATTATCACTATCATCAATATGATCGTCATTATAACCGTCATCATCATCATTATCATAATCATTGTCATAATCATCCTCTTAAAAATAAATAAAATCATCAGCATAATTAAAATCTCCATCATCATTATCACTATTATCATAATCACCATCATTATCCTTGGCATCATCATATACATTATGTGTATCATAATTATGGTCACAATTATAAGCATGATAATAATTATTACCGTATCTATTATTATCATCATTATCATTATCATCATCATCGTCAGAATCATAATTATCAATATCATCATCAATATCGTCATCATTTACATTATAATGATCATTATCATTCTTATCATAATTATCTCCATTATTACTATTATTATAATCATCATCAGTGTAATCAATATGATTATCATCATCATTATGCTCACCACTATCATTAATATCATCAGCCTCCATATCATCAGCAGCCACATTATCCCAATCATTAACATCAACATCCTTATTATCATCATTAGCATCATCAGCATCATTATTTGAAAATTATCTTTACCATCATGATTATTATCATCGTGATAACCACTTTTATTATCATCATCAACATGATTATCATTATAAATTCCATTATCACTATTATCTTTATCATCATCATATTAATCATTATTATTATTATCCTTATGATCATCATTACCATCATTATTATCATCATCATCATCATCATCATTATCATCATCATCATCATCAGCATCATCACCATCAACATAATCATATTTAATATAATCATTAACATCATTATAAATATTATCATCATAAGCATCATCAATATCATAACCATAATCATTATCATTGTCAACATCATAATCATTATCAGTTATTATTATTGTCATTATCTTCATCAGCTTTATAACCATCATTGTCATAGCCATCATCATGATCATCATTATCATAGTGATTATTATTGATATTATTACTATCAGTATTATCATCATTATTATCATTATTACCATCATTGTCGTCATCATAATCATTATAATCTATATTATTATCATCATTATCATTATTTTCGTAATCATGAGCATTAGAATCATTATCAGCATCATTTAATTTTTTATTGTCATTAAAATCATCATCATCAGTTAGATCAATGTCATTTATATAAATATTATCACTCTTATTGTAATCGTCAGCATCATATTCATCATTATTATCGTTAAAATTATGATAATCATCATCGTTGTTGATTACATCATTATCCTCATTATTATTATCATCTTTGTCAGAATAATGATCACTATCATAATGATTATCGTCATTATTATTATCATGATAATCATCGTCATCATTATTATCATCATCATAATAATCATCGTCAGCATTATCATTATCATTGTCGCTTCCGTGATCATGATCATCCTAAATATCGACATCATCATTCTTATCATCATCTTCATCGCCATCATTATCTTTAACTTTATCCTTATTATCATCAACATAATCAATATCATCTTTATAACTCCTATAGATATAGGCATCAAGTTTAATATCTTTTTTATCATTATTGTTATTATCAGCATCATGGTCGTCATGAAAACCGCTAACATTATCATCATTAATACCACTGTTGTCCTGATTATCATCATTATCACCATCATCCTCATCATGCTTATCATCATCAACATCATGCTTAGCAATAAAGTCACTCTTATCATCATCCACATTATTATTTTCGTCACCTTTACCTTTATCGTCGTACCCATGATCGTCATCGTGATCATTATTATCATCATTATAATTATTGTCACTATAATTATCATCTTTATTATAACTATTATTATTTCTTACTTTATCAAAACTATCATCAATGATATTATCATTATTATAATATCATTATCAACATCATCCTCATCATCATCATCCTCATCATCAACATCATCATCATTATAAACATTATCATCGTTAATATTATTATCATTATAGACACCATAATCATCATCTGCAAAATTAATCTCATTATTAATATGATCATCGTCATCATTATTATCATCAACATCATTATCATCATTATAATCATCATCATCACTATCATCGTAATAATTATGATATTCATCATCATGATCATCAACACCAAAACCATAATCATCATTATCATCATCATCATATTTATAATGATCATTATCAACATCGTCAACATTATCATTATTATTTTCATCAAAATCTCTATTGTCACGATCCTTATGATCACTACTATACTTATTAGCATATTTATCATCATAAACGTTATCAAAAAGATCAATAACAACATTATTATTCACATCACAATTAGCATCGTCAACATCATTACCATCATCATCATCATCATTAACGTTTTCATCATAATCAATATTATCACGATCATCATTATTATTATCATCTAATTTATTATGATCAATATCATTTTGATCATTATCGTCATTAACAGCATGATATTTAACAAAACTGTTATTATTATCATTATCGAAAACGGCATTATAACCATCATCATGCTTATTATTATCATCATTATCATCATCATCATCATTACCGTTATCATAGTTGTAATCATATTCAGTATTATTATCATAATAATCATCCCAAGCATGATCTTTATCACCATCATTAACATCATCATCAGTTTCTGCATCATCATATTTATTATTGTGAACATCATCATCATCAACACCTTAATTATCATCATGGCCATTACTATCATCATCATCATGATGATCAATAGAAACATTATCATCATCATCATAATCATCAGCATCATCACCATCATCAAAAGCATCACAATGAAAGTCATGAAGATCATTAGCATCATAAACAATATCATCATCATCATCTTTGTTATCGCAGTTATTATTAGGATTATAATTGTTACCATTATCATTACTCTCCTCATAACTATTATCCTTAACATCATTATCATTATTTTTATAATCATTATAATTATTATCATAATGATCTTATTATCATCATCATCATACTTATGATAACGATTATTATCATAGTAAATATTATCATCATTATTATTATCAAAATCACTATTGTCACTATCATTATCATCATCATTATCCCAATCATCATCATCAAAAGCATGATAATCAATCACAACAATATTATAATCATCATCAGCCTCATCATAATTATCATCATTATGAACATCATCATACTTATCACCATCACCATAGTCATTATCATCATCATCATGATCCTCACTATCATTATCTTTATTTCAGGCATTATGATCCACATCATCATCATGATTATTATCATCGTCATTATTATTTATATCATTATCATCGTTATTATCATCGTTATTAATATTATTAACATGCTCAAAATCATTATCATAATCATCAAAACCACTATTTTTACCATCCTTGTCATCACTACTATCATAGTTATTATAATAATCATCATTATGAACACCATGATAATAAAGTACAACAATATTTTTAACATTACCATCAGCATTCTTAACATTATCATTACCATCATAATCATCATTACCATCATAATCATTAATTTTATCATCATCATCATTATCATAATCATCATTATTATCGTCATTATTATCATTATAATCACTATTATCGTCGTCGTTAATATCATAATTATTATAATCACTTTTACTATAGTCAATATCATCATCATTATCATAGCATTTATGATGGTCATCACAATCATTGCAAACTTTATCATTATTATTACTATCAAGATCACTATTGTCACCATCCTCATCATTCCTACCATAATTGTCATCATCATCATAATCTTTATCAACAGCATGATAATCAATATCAACATCAATACTAACATGATTATCAGAATTGTCACCATTATCAATATCATCATTATCATTATCCTCATCATCATAAATATTATCATGATTATCGTCAACATCGTTAACATCATTCTCATTATCAATATTACTACCATTATCATCATTATTATCGTCTTTATGATAGTTATCTCTGTCATCAACTTAATGATTAATGTCATCATCATCATCATCATTATCAACATCATTATCATCATCGCCACCTTCATCATCATTATCATTATCACCATCATATTCGCTATCGTCAGATTCATTATCATTATCATCATTATTTTAATTATCATTATCATTTTTACCATCTTAATTATCATTAATAATGTCATTTTCATAATAACCAGCATCATTAACATCATTTCTATTACCATAATTATCGTCTTTATCATTATAGTAATCGCAGTTATCATCATTATCATCATCTTGATCGACGTTATCATAATCATTATAATTAATGTCAGCATATTCATCATAATCAGTAATATCATCATCATTATCATCGATTTTATTTTCACTATTATCATCATCACCATCATTTATATGATTATCTTTATTATGATTATCATCATATTCATCATCGTCATATTTATCCTACTAAATATTATCATCATTAACATCATTGCAAGCATTATCGTCATCATCATTACCATGATCATTATATTATCATCATTATCATCATCATCCTAAAGATCATGCTTACTATTATCATCCTCATTATTCTTATTATAATGTTAATCATCATCATTGTCATCATTAACATCATTATCATAATTTTACTTACTATTATAATAATAATCATTATATTTATCATTATGTCATTCATTATCATCATCAGCATTATCAGCATGTCCATAATATCTATCATTAAAAGCAACATCAGGGTGATCAATAGAATAATTATTATCAATATCGTCACCGTCATAATTATCATCATAATCGTCATCTTTATTATAACCACTATTATTATCAGCATCATCATTATCATCATGATCATTATAAGCGTTATCATTTCGATGATTATCATGTTAATAATCATCATAATCACAATATTTTTCATCTTAATCATCTTCATAATCAGTAGAATTATTATGATGTTTTTCAACATCATCCTCATTATTATCATTTTTATTATCATCCTCATCACTATCATCATTATCATTATTATTATTTTAATTTTTATCAAGATCATTATTATGATGATCGCTTTGCTTCCAATAATCTTCATACTTAGCGACATACCATCATTGTCATTGTCATAATCATCATTAGAACCACCATTATCATCATCATCATCATCATAATCCTTATCATCATCATCATCATCACCATCATTATCATCATCATCATCGTCATCCTCATTATCACTATCATTCCCATCATCATCATCATCATCACTATCATCATCATCACCATCATCATCATTGTCATCATTATTATCATCATCATCATCATCATTATCATCATCATCATCATTATCATCTTTATCATCATCATTATCCACCTTATCATTATTATCATCATCAGCATCATGAAGGTAATTATTTTTATCATAATCATAATGATCATCATTACCATCATCATCATGATCATCATCATTATGATCAACATCATCATCTTTATCATCATCAGAATCCTCTTTATTATCATTATAATCATCATCATCACCATCATCATTATAAATATCGTCATTATCATGATCATCATTATTATTATCATCATCATCAGCATAATTAACATAATTATCATCATCATAATTATTATGATCATTATTATCATCATCATCATCATCATTATTATCATCACCATAATCATCTTCGTCATCATTATCATCGTTATCATCATTATCATCATCATCATCCGCATCATTATCATCATCAGCATCATCATTATAATCATCATAATCATCATCACCATCATGGTCATTATAATCATTATCATCAACAACATCATTATCATCATCATCATCATCATCATCTTCCTCATCATTATCATCATCATCATCATCATCATCATCATCATCATCATCATCATCATCATCATTATCATCATCATTCTCATTATTATCATTATCATCATCATCATTATTATCATCACCATCATCATATTTATCATCATTATCTTCTTATTATCATCATCATCATCATCATCATCAT
>JAPYYV010002731.1:0-34621 GCA_030522625.1 Copidosoma aretas
CGCAGCCCGCGCGTATCACAGCAGAAAGAGCGCCCAAGTGCTCGAATCCCTCGCGTGGTGGCGCAATCTCTCGCGTGGTGGCGGACTAGCAGCCCGCTCAGCAATGCCAATTCAAAGTAGGCGGAATGAGTTAAAGACTGCGAAAAATTATTTCCGCTGATTTTTCTTATCCTTTCTCGCTTGAAATTTTCAGCTGGATCTATAAGTTCATCTAGCTTTACAAAATTGTGATTAAATATTGCTAAAAAAAATTTTTTTAAACAATTTTGAAACTCAAAGTTCATTAAAAAAATTAATGTTTTTTTGTATTACCTACAATCAATGAATATTTTTAGACGTTTTTCGTCATAGTGACAGATTTTGGTAATAGACAGTGGCCATATAACCAGCTTACCTTCAAATAGAGTATAACATTTTTTCAACATCAAAAATCTCAAATTAAACTTAGAAAAAGCTACACTTGAAACAATGCTCACTCTAATACAGACGTAATTTCGAGCGAAATTTCAATATCGTTTACGAACCTACATATATACAAGATTTCCAGCTTGGCAAGTGCCACGGTTGTTTATAAGAACACTTCCATGAAATCTACAGCCCAGTATCTCTAGCCAGATGTAATTTTTATCAGTTTCATGGGCATTTTTATTTCGCAAGTGTATACAAATTGCGTTATTTAGAAGAAAAAATTTTTTAGTCAAATTACGGCTAATCTTTAGCACAGGTAAAGTAGTCTAGGACGTTCCTAACCGATATAACTGTTTTTGCATGCTAACTTTATTTGAAGCTGGCATGCAAACAGATTTTCGAATTTCCCGACTCGCGGTTAATTTTTGGCCTTCACGGATAATTAGTTTGACCATGAAAGCATGTTTTTGCCCGACTTTAGTTTGCTGGAATGATCTTTCGCGATTTGAGAAAGATTGTTGTGACGCTCATATAAAAAACATGCGTTATGGAAAAAAAAAAAATTTATACTATATCTCAGGCTACATCGTCAGAGGTTAATTTACGGCTAATTATAAGCCCAGGAAGAATTGTCTAGGACGTTCCTAACCGATTTTACTGTTTTTGTATGCTAACTTCACTTGAAGCTGGCATGCAAACAGATTTTTGGTTTCCCTGACTCGCGGTTAATTTTTGGCCTTTACGGTTAATTTGCGGTTAATTTACGGCTAATTATGCTATACTTTATTTGTTTGCCTGCTATTTTTGCCATGCCAACTTCAAAGAGGTGTGTTCAAACCTTTGTTGCGCTGTAGTCCAGCAAACTATATCTGCGCAGTGATAGGCTTAGATCTCCCAATCGGAAATCATGTTTGTTTTATACAAAATATGATAAGCAATATTTTCGTGTATTATACTTGCTATACGGGTGCATTATATTTTTGATCATGATGTAAATAGACAAGGTTTGCTTTTGACAAGGGAGAAAAACAATTAGATTTTAGTGTAATTAATCTCCAAATTTGTCAAAAAGATAACACGTGCTTTAATACAATGTTTCACTACGTCAAAAATAACCAACATTGCTGTACTGAGGCAGAAAATAGAAAACCTGACCGTCAGTGATACATCTGTTGAAACAGATACTCACCTAAAATCCGTACACTTTACCTCAATACGTAATTCCGATAAAATGGAACTCAAGCAGATCTAAACAAATAACAAAATCGAATCTCCCGCTAACACTGTATGCTAATAAATAACTCATTTAGTAATTCAGAATGTGAGCAGAGTCGTCTATTAGGTTTTCGATTAACATACATATCATAATTACACCTTATTACAGGAATCAGACAGAGCAACCGATTTATGGACATGGTAAAAAAAACAGGGCATGTGCAGACTATGATTACGTTGTAGTCTAGCAAACTATAACTGGAATCGAATTCGCTAAGGATTTCCAATCGGTAACAATGTTATTTTCATACAAAATTTGATAAGCACCATTCTTCCTTGTATTATACATACTAGATGGGTGTATTCTCATATTGATCATGATGTTAATAGACAACGTTGGCAGGCTATTACATGCTTTTGACAACAGAGAAAACCAATAAGACTTTAGGGCAAGTAAGCTACATATATGTCTAACGGAAAATGTGAGTTCTAATATAATTCTCTACTACTACGTCCCGTAAACGGAAGGGCGCCGGTTCGATTCTTAGTGGTAAGTGTTTTTTTTTTTTTTTTATCGCTCGATTTTGCTGAAAAAATCTGTCGCGCCGCCGTCACCTCACTTGAAAAATTTTTATTTTGGTCTCCATAATGGGAAAGCCAGAACGCGACATAAGAAGCTTCGCTTCAAAAAATTTATTATTGTTTTACTTTCGTTTTTTAATGTTTGTAATTTATTTAATTCAATAATTTTATTTTTTGATTCATATTTTAGTATGACTTTAAAAATCAATTCAGTACACCGTTTTTAATGGTACTCTAGAATTTTTTTTGACACGGTACATCTAAAAAGGAGTATCAGAAAATGAGTACGAAGGAACTAAATAATTATACTTTTTTATTTTGTAAACGTTTTGAATAAGCTTTAGATTTTTAGTTTCAACTACGCCATTATCTTAATAAATTATTTGGTGTAAAAAAAACTTAAGAATATGGTATAATCAAAAATATTTCAAAAATATTTCAATGTGCGGGAGGGGATGTAGGAGAGGCTTGGTCTGCTTTTGGAAAACTTGACTGGTTCTTTGAAAATTTTGCATATGTAGAGAGCTGTCAGGGGAAGTGGGTCGGGGGGGATGGCCTGCTTTCGTAAGACTTTGGCCTTTTTAGGAAGGTTTGGCAATGTTCGTGAAGGAGGGGGGTTGGCTGTTGGAAAAGAATTGAAGAATTTAAGTAGTTCAAAATAGTATTGAACAAAATTTACCTTTTTTGCGCGGGGGGGGGGGGGTGACTGGTGCAGGGGGACAACGACTGTCTTACAAATCATAACGTCGCACTGTTTTCAGTTCCAGGTTTGTCAAATAAATTTTTTCTCTTGTATGCCACTATGTCTATGTGCCAAGAGAAAAAATTAAACCTACTATAGACTTATTACATTTTAATTTATTTTTTACTGAATTCTAAATTTGGTTAAATCACTTATAACGTAAGATTTCTTACTTCAAATCCTGTCCTTACTCTTGTTTTTAAGGAACAAAAAAATTTATTCTTAAAACTATATAGTAATACATATATAATCGTCCTTCTACGCGCTCCGTGCATCAATTCTTATATATTAATATGTTTATTCTTACGTCTGAATTATAAATACAATGATTTATTTCTAAACACACATATATGCGTACATACATAGATAACCAAAGCGATCTTATACAAATTTCCTTTAAATTCGAAACAATAAAGTCAATACATAAAATGAGTTCATTAATTTATCGAATAATTGTTACTTATTTAATACTAATAATAACTCTAATTGTTATTTAAGGTTAATATTGATACATAAGTAGATGTATATTATATTTACGCAGTCATTATCATTACAGAAACTGTTAGGAGCCTTTTTTTTGTTATTTTTTAATATTTTAGAATCGAGTATGGATATAAGTTCCTGCCTCTAATTTACATATATATTGTTTTTTCTTTTCATTTAAACACAACTGAATATTCTAAATCTGCCTTATATTTTTTCTACATATTTTTTTCTGTTTCATACGCAAGTTTCCTCTGCGTATGTGTAATATAATTTTATTATATAATCCATACAAGATAATCTTTGATTCAAACTCCCAACTTTATTTCTTTTGCTCAAGACTCAAACTGCTTTGACAGCCCTTTTCACCCTACCTTTCGTTTTTTCTTCGTGCCACGAAATTTTTTTTTCGGGAACTACACTTCTTGATCCGTGTCCTCAGTTAAAACTTATAATGCCTCCAATTAAAATTTAAACAGATCTGTTTCCATCCTTATTCATTCCTAAAAATTAGCATTTTATTTTCCTTTATGCTTACTTCCACTATATTTTTTGTTTTATATTTATCTTAGTCTTCCTGCATGTTTTGTGTCTTCAAAATTCTGGGTGCCTAAAACAACGTCATCAGATAATTTAAGTCAGTAATTTTCAGTTTGCTTACTAATATATCTACAGTATTATTTAGAATCCACTTGTTATCCATATTCTCTATAACTGAACTAAAAAGTATCGGTCTTTATGGTTACCCTTGCTTTATCTCTTTCATTGTTTTCAATAAATTTGTTAGCCACTGGCAGTAATTACCTTTTTTCACAATTTTTTGTTCTTTTTATCATTTTCTGATTTTTATACCCATCCCTCATATATACAATTTTACCCTTAATATTTTTTTAATAATTTTATCAAATTCTGTTTTGAAGTCTGCAAGCACAGCATGTAATTGATCGATCACTTCTGCTAGTTCATTATCAATAAAATTATTTATTACAAAAATATGGTATCTTGTTTTTCTTTTTGCTCTAATGCCAGCCTGACTTCCCTTTATTATTTTTCACATCTTTATCTATTTTTATACTTTTTCAGCAAATATAATTTCTAAAGTCTTTCATGTTACATTTAAAAAGCCACTCCCCTGTAGTTTTAAGGTGGCTTCGGCGTTTGGTGCCGTACCAAACGAAGGGCCATCGAGGGGTGTATATATAATGTTAGAAATTTTCTACTCATTCTTACATCAATTATTTTTCTTCACTACATCTTTACTGGAAAAGTTATTACTGCTTGAAAAAACTATAAATATTATTTAAAAGGAAAATAAGAGCTTGATATAATCATCTGCGCATACGCAGAAGACGACAAATTACTTTCTTCTTAATTTACTTAAAATCTAAGTCGTCAACATACTATTTTGATAATTCGAATAGAATTAACAAAAAAATAAATGTAAAATTGTCTTTTATTCATAAAAATTCAGCAGCTTATTTTTTCGCATAAATAATTCCAATGTCCAGTTCCATAAGACATAGTGTTAAAATGAACATTTTCAAAACTTGATTTACTTAAAAATAAAGTGGTTAACTGTGCGTTTCTTTTTTGATATGGAATCTAGGATCAATAAATAACAATATCATCAATTTTCAGACCATGCTAGCAAGTAGATAAAAAACGCTAAAGGCACCTTAACGTCCTCCTACTTCTTCCCTGCCTTGTAAATTTGATGGATTCTTGCTATTTTCCACTCTTCAATAGTATGTGCGTTAGTCTATAAGCTATAAAGAATGTTTGTTTAATAAATCATTCAAATTATTTGCAGATTCTCGAAACAGTTTTCCATAATTCTGTCTTCTGTGTCTTTTCCGTTTTTTTTTATTTTTCTTAAGACATTCTTTTATTTAATGATAGATATATCCTCGTCAAAATCCCTCTAGTCATTACTGTTTATTCCTATCCTTTTTTTTTGTTTCTCGTATAATACTTATCATTGCTGTCTCTTAACAAAATTTTAAGACTTTTTCACCATATCTCTTTTCTTATTACCATTACTCTTTTTTTCTGTTTTATTTTTTTTAATTGCTTCCCTAACTCATTTAAATTTTGCTTTTCGCCATTTTGCTTAGGCTTGTTTGATTTATTCATCTACTATTATTCCATTTATGGATTTTACGTTAGTCTTTTAATTATATTTTTACTCTCTCCGGTATTTTTTTAGTATTTTTTGATTTTACCTATAATCCATATTTTCTGCTAAATTATTGTGGAATTCTGTGTCTCGATAAAGTTGACGTATCGATTTATCAATTTAGTGATAATAATTGTAAAACAAATTAAAAATAATTGTTTTTGTAATTCTAAAACAATAATCGTCATGCGAATATACAATGCCAATAAAATTGAGGGTGTTGTTGAAGATGTATAGTGATCAAGTTGTTCTC
Source organism: Copidosoma aretas (assembly GCA_030522625.1). NCBI lineage: Eukaryota > Metazoa > Arthropoda > Insecta > Hymenoptera > Encyrtidae > Copidosoma > Copidosoma aretas. The sequence continues at coordinate 5,860 of JAPYYV010002731.1, forward strand.
AACTCTTAAGACTTTATCGAATTTTCATAATATTCTTGTGACATGTTATTTTATTTATTAGCCGTTTGGATATTTCAATTGCAATTAACACAGGTAAACTACAATTAATATGAAAAATATTATTTACTTATAAATTCATATGAGTTAAGAACGACTGCACGAGAACAACTGTACCTTAAATACTGGCTGCATCAATCCAAACGAATCGATTTTCGCATCGTCAGTGAGATAAAATTTTCGACGATTTATCACCACGTAACAACAATAGGAATGTAAAATTTTTCACGTTAACCGTGAATATCATGAAATAAATTTCAAACTGTTATTAGTTTATTTATCTAGTTAATCATAAATAGTATGCTTGATTTAACTCGACTTTTGTGTGTGTGTAAATTTCTGTATACTATAATTTATAATAAATTAATCAGTTATAATTGTAAAAGAGTAAAAATAATGTTGAAGACAGTTGCACGTTATGTACACGATTGGTTGAGCATGTACCCCATGCATTTGTAGCATGGCTTATGAGCTTTTGTCCCGTAACCTAAGGGGCGCCGGCTCGATTCTCGGCAGAAACTTTTTTTTTTTCACAATTTCGATGGAAAAATCTGTCACACCACTGTCACCGCAGCTGAAAAATTTTCATTTTGGTCCCCATACCAGGAAGTGCACAACACGCCATAAGAAGCTTTGCTTGAAGAAAATCAATTATCATACATTAACGGAATAAGACTGTATGCAAGTTGTAAAATAAAAAAAAAGTAGAAGCCCATGCTTCGGTATATCATAAAGGCATTCATAACAACAATAAAACCTTTTGAATGATGTGATCGAAAATTTTTATGAATCATCGGAATTTTAATACATTGTTGTTTTGTTGTCTTATCTATATCAGTATATACAAAACAACCGCTATTATTTATTCATTTTCGTTATTTATCCACCACTATTATAACTTAAACCTATAGAAGAAGATAAAATTGTGACTAGAAGTCTCGCATGAACTTGCTTAATCGATTACATTATAAATCTTACATTTGACAACCATGATTAAGTACTTTACTGCAAAAAGGTATACATATACCAGTAGGCAGTGGGTGTTTGAGTGAACAAATACAAAAAAAAATGCAAAATGGAATAAAAAAATACAAAATAAAAATGTCAAATGGAATAAAAAAATACAAAAAAAAGATGTAAAATAAAATACAAAGTACACAATGAAATGTATATTAATTAGTAAATAATATGTTTGGGTATTTTCTATATATATTTTGCTGTTTGAGTCTTATACCGTCGGTTAATTTAAAAAAAATTATCTTGTAACTCTCATCATTAAGTGTTTTTGATTCAGTAGATAGTGCATTGAAATTTTAATTGCAGTATTTTTATGCTTTCTCAAACCACTATTTAGCCTACTCGCTAGAAGGGGGATACATTTTTTCCTAGTTTGACTTTGGCTTTTAATATAGTTATCACTGAGGTCTTTGTAAGAATACCAAATGTCTAAATGTCATAAATCTGAGCAGTACTCATTGAGCTTTGGTACATTTTGTTTTTACTGACTGCCTTTTTAGATATTACCTTCAAAATTCTGTTTTGTAAGGATTATAGTATCCCCCAAACATTTTGGTTAGCACGTCCCCATGCCATTATTCCGTAAGACGCTACACTGTCAAAAAGCGCGAAGGAAATTTTTTTTAACTGCTTGGTATCCAATACGAATAATAATTTATACAAAATATATAGCAAATACAGTTTTTTTTTACCATAGAATGTACATGCTTATCCCGTTTAAAGTTATAATCGATTGCAATACCAAGCACTAGCTTTTCCCGAATTTGTTATATTGTCTACTAATATTTCAAAATTTTCTGGTACTAAATCTCGATACTTTCCAAACGTTATAACTTTGATTTATTGCACATTGCTTTCAAGACAGTCGATATATAACCAATAATTGACAATCTTAAGTTTCGATTTTAGTTGTATTTCGAATTCATTCTGATCTTTTAAGTTACAGAGTACAGCTGTGTCGTCGGAAAAATAATATATGTCGTTACATTATTTCAATAAAGGATCCATACGCAATAATAATGATAATGGGCTCAGAACTGAGCCCTGTGAAACCCCAATGTATACTGTTTTGCTAGCACTGTACATACCATTTACAATAATTCTTATTTTTCCATCTCCAAGCTAGCTTGCAAATGATTCTAATACATCTCTGAACCCTTGTTTTTCTAGCTTAGATAATAATATTTTGTGATTAATACAATTGGAAGCCTTTGTAATATCCGTGATAGCATTCACAGCCAGCTTCGATTCATTTAATCATTCATATACATAATTGCTCATCCTAGCAAGTGCATGAGCACAATTTAAGCCTCTTCTAAACACAAATGGATTTGCTGCAATTGAATTATTGTCATTGATAAAGTTAATTACTCTCTCGTATAATATTTTTTCAAAAACCTTTGTTAAGTTTGAGGGCAGAGAGATCGATCTGTAGTTGTTAATATGATGGGTATTTTTTTATTATGAGTTGGTACAATATTTGCCACTTTACAATGTATAGGGAAGTAGCCAGTTGCAATTGCTCTATTTATAATATAAATAATACTTATATTTATAATATAAGTAAAGTTGTTGCTAACTCTAAACATTCTGGGACTTTCTCCTTTCTTTTATCATCCTGCATATAGTCACTTGGTATATTTCTGCTTACTCCTCACATTTGAATTTTTCCTAGTGTACGCCCATAGTTTTCTAGTACCTGCAGCGTCTAGTTTTTTCCTATCGTAATAATCTTTCGCTTTCAATATTAATTATTTAAGTATTGTACTATAATTCTTATACTTAACCAACACATCATTGTCATTTATATTAGCCTTGAGGTTCTATTGGCCTCGAGCGCAATTCCGAAACAGCGCCCCCAGTCGAGACATTTGAGAACGATTGGTCATGATTAGAAGAGAACAGTACTATTATGCATATGCTTCCGACTCTATTAACCAGATGGCCAAACCTCAAAGTCGCTCCTCTGCAAGTGCAAGAAGACTAATTCATAGTACTGTCCTCTTCTAGTCAAAACCAATCATTCCCAAGTTGCTTGTGTAGGCGGCGCTGTTTCAAAATTGCGCTCGAGGACAATACAATTTATTCTTTTTCCTACATGATTCAATCAAACTAACATTGATCCAGGACTTCTGGAATTTTTTGTTTTGCAAACTTTGTCTTTTAACATGTTTTAAACATAAGTCAATCAGTCTCACTAATAATGGAAGTATACTATTAGTGTCTACAATATCAGTTACTGCATTGCATTTCAAAATTTAAGCAGTAGCTAGGAGTCTTCCGTGGTCAACTGTTGTTTTAAGCCCCTTATCGTTTGAATAAATTTTTAGTAGACTAAATACTGGATGTTTAGTCGTAAATGACTAAAATCGGGCCGTCACGAGTAGGGCGGAGCGTAAGCCTCGCAGCACGGCCAAAATCCACGCAGCACATCGAACACGCGGTTAGTTTTCGATATATTACGCGCATGCGATCGCGCTTTCTTTGTCTCTCTTCTCCCTCTCGAACTTCCCATCACCACCACCTTACGTCTAATCCAGCATCGTCGCTTTTCCCTCCCTGCCTATCTATTACTTTCCTGCATCCGAACTTCCTTCATTAGATCAGTTTCCCTCACTCTTCCGTCCCAGACTTCCCCCCTCGTGACGTCACGACGTATCCGTAAAGACAACGGACTGTAAAGATCGCTAATTGGCGCAAAATAAGGAGAGGGTAAGAGGTGAGATGTCGCGCCGCGAAAGAGCAGTGGACTCGGCAGTCCGACGCTAGAGCCTATACAGTACGGTCAACTATTGTTAATAGCGATCTCGCGTACTCAGCTTGTTTGTTGGATTTTTCTTGTCCCCGTTTTTGTTTTCTCGTGTATCGTTTTCTTCATTAAAATTACGCGCTTATATTTAATTTTACGCTGTTATCGGAATCCACGCAAATCTCGACATGCTGCGAGCGACCACAGCGAAGATCCGCGCTGGCGGAACCGTGGCACGAAGTAATCGAGTCGTAGTGCGGACGCGCACACAAAATCAAAACCTCACACACCCACAAATCATCACACACACGTATCCAAAGTGCAAGTTCGGGTCCCATTGTAATTCGTCAGGTCGTTTTCCTCTTTTGGGTTTTCTCTGCGGAGTTTGTCCCTTGAGCCACAAATATATTTTCATTGTGGCTCATAAACTTTGAGTTTTTATTTTTTCCTAAACCCTCCTGTCCGCCGTTATTTAAATTAATTTATTCAATGCTCACTAGTGTTTGTGCAGTGCCAGTGTAGATTTCGTGTCAGTTAATTTTTTTAACGTTAGTCGTTTATTTGTATTTCTTTTGTTTGTGTTATTTGATATTTTGTGTGCACTTGCCTTCAGTTACAAAAGAATTTCCTTTTTGCATCGCGGAATCCTCATAGAATAATACTAATACAAAAATCAGTTAATTTCGTCTCGTGGACGCAGTCAACAGGGTAGCATCCGGGTATTGGTGCTACACTGGATAATGATAATTTACAATAAAAATTACAAAGATAATTATAAGTTATATCGTTTGTACTTAGGAGGTCCATAATATTATCTCCCATTATAAAATAAATTAAAACTTTATCATTATTCTCAATAAAAACTTGTAGATCATAAATGAAATCCTCCTCATTGTGTTCAAAACACCTGTAGATTCTAGAAACCTTCAATGGAATATTTTCCACCTGGATTATAGCACTTATAATACGTAGCCGATTGAATTTTCCTGCTTCCAACTCGTGGTTAATGGACACATCAAGGTAGAGCAAGATACCAGTCCCTTTTTTTATTAAAATTTTGTTTCAACACACCTCGAATCCTTCCACGTCTACATACTTCTCTGCACAAGTAGCATGCCAAACTTTAGTGCATACTATAAGTTTTGGCTTGTTTTCAAATGAAGATAATAGTAGCTGAAGGCTTAATTTGTTCTGTCTTATACTTATTACGTTAATTTGTAAAATACCAAAGTCATTGTGCACAACAGTACTTGCAAAACCCTTGGGACTCTTAAATTCGGTTCTTTTTGTTATGAGTGAATTTGAGTTAGTTTGAGTCAACATGAGTTTCTCTTGGATTATAATTATCAAGCCACTCCAATTTAAGCTTAAAGGGGTAATCAGCCTCACTTAAATTTTTTTAATGTCCATTTAAATGTGCCACAAGCATTTATTTGATTAGCATTATGATTAGTATCAAGAGACAGATTGCACTTTGTATTCGCCTTTGTACGTAATATACACTTAACACTATTATCACTACACTTCTCCAGTTCATGCTCAACTCCACAATTGGGGAAGCTGATGTTGTTATTGCACTTTTTACTGATGTGGTAGTACTTGCAGCGTTTGCGACACCTATTCATATTAAATTCATCATACACTTTGCACTTTTAGTATTATCAATTTCTTGGCAGCTTTGATTTCAACTATTTTGATTAAGAGATTTTTTAATTTCTTAACCTTAATTTTAGTTTTTGGTAGTGTTGTCAATTGTTTAGCCACACATTGAACATTTATTTATTTTCACACTTGATTATAACTTTGTCTTTACTGGTTCTGCCGAAGAAATAAATTTTAGCCTTAAATTAAGTTAATAAGTTTTAGATTTTTTTAGTAAAATCACACATTCTACTCTTTTAAATGCACTGCAGTATTATTTGAATTACCTTTTCGTGAAGTTTGTTCAACATATTTGTTTTTTCTCTGGTTAAATTTATCACAAGGAGGCCGTGAACTTCAAGAAGTGCTTCGACAGGGGTTCAGTTAATTTCGACGATCATCAATAAAGCTGCCTAGCTGCCGAATCATAAGAACGACCTACCCGATTGGTGAAAGCTGAAATTGTCAAAAAAGTTGTAAATCATTCAAACAAAACTTTTAATTAGGATTAAGCTTTTTAGCTGTTACTTATGCTAAGATATAGCTTATATAAATGCAAGCTTTTCATTGGAAAATGGAAGGTGATACTTAAAATTTATTGTTCTCAGAATGTGTGATACGGAGTGCGATTAGTTTTGTTATTGTATACTGTATTTTGTGGATATTTGCATGTTATGAAACTAAACTGAATCTTATAATTAACTGTGCAGTTTCAAATTAAGTTTTACATAAAATTCCTGTGAAATTTCTTCACTGGCACCAGTTAAATTTACCTATGTTTCTGTCTCAACTTCTGAGGCAACTAAAGAACTCAAATATGGTATTCAGTAGTATTTTTGTGGAATTTAAACTTCTTTTGAAAGTAATCTCTTCAGCCTTTACAGAAGCTAAGATATAAGATATTAGTCAAAATTACCTAACAGATAAAACCATTTTTCTGATACTGGTCATACACAAATGTGAAATTCAAACCCTATAGTGATGTAAGGTTTAGTATGGTATAATCATTTGCATATACATTATAAAATGTGATAGAGCTCTTCAGTTAATAAATTTTATGTTTGTAGAACAAAAAATTTGCATTTTATATTTTGATGCGCAGAGCCCTCAGATATTATACTCTTCCACATTAGATATTTTACCTCCCGAACTGAAAATTTAAAATTCAAATTAATTACTTGTTCTAGAAGTATGAAATGGGGAAACTGGTTAGTTCTATTATGTTCTCTAATGTATATTCAAATGAATATATCGCCCAACTTACTCTTTTTCCAGTTTCAGTAGAAAGAGTAGAACACTATCAATTTGCAGTAGTCTTCATCCCATTGAATTAAAATAATATCCATAGAAAGATATTGTAAGAAATTCATTTCAATAACGGTTGCTAAACATGAAGACAGCTTACAATGTATACGCTGCATCAAGGATAGTCATATCTGGAGAAGATTTAAAAAAATTAAATTATATAAATCTATATAATATATTATGCACAAATAAATATTTTTAAATTTAAATGGACCACTGTGGACATTTGAAAGAAATTTGCTCCCATGATAGTGTCATAAAGACACCATGAAAATCTAATTTTTGTACGTATGAATGACAAAGAATATACATGAAAGTTTGCTCTGGAAAAAGTTGTATCTAAAAAGATATAAAAAATTCGTATCAGAAACATGTACAAAATTTAAAGTATACGTGCAGAAAATATTTTAACCAAGTAAGGACTAAGATGCATTTATAAATGAGGATTATCGAATTATGTCTGCATAAAGATATGGTATAAATCTCTTTTATGTGAATAAGGATGAAAAAAGATTCACACAGACAATTTTTAATGAAATATGTATAAATTTTAATATAAATAGTTTGAGATAGATAATTACTTATGTGGGAGAATATTTATTTGTACTTGTAGATGTATAAGAGTAGCTAGTATATTGAAAATTTGAGATCACTAGTTTTTATTGCCATATCCCGGTATAGATGAACTCTACGTTATCGACCGGTAACTTCACAAATCTTAGGAAATTAAGTACACAATCCCCTCAAAGTGTGCAATTTTTTAGTAGCGGGGCTGGGATTCCGGCCAAATTTTTGCATTCATATCAGGGTCCATTCATGATTACGCGTCATATTAATAGGGCAACTTACGAGCATACAGAGCCAGACACGTCATCAATAAGGAGAGTTCTTCATGGGTCCGAAGTACGGGCATATTTCAACAAGAATGGGGGGGGGGGGAGATTGGCGGAGGCGGCAATGATTGAATCGCAAAATGCGACGAATTATGAATGCGCAAAATTTAATAGAATCTACAAATTGTTCGTACCAAGCTTACGCAAATAAAAACTCCTCACATTGTGCGCCTTAAAGAACACACTTCTGAAGATAATGTGCTGATTATTCACTTTGATGAACCATGGGATAAGTTGTATGACGTATGTTTGTATACTAACAATTAATTACGTTTATTGTTTATTGATCCATCAGTCAGTGTGAAAGAAAAATGATTGATTTTAAGTTCCGAAAAATTGCTGGAATTGCCCAAATTCAGATGTGCCTTTAATGATTAAACGGCTGTCCCATGTCATTGAGCGACAGCTCCGAGCAGTTGAAGCTTAACTCAAAGAACAACGACGCAAGGAAACCGAGAAATTGGCAGAGAAGCTACATAACGAAAAGTGTCTGTATAATTCGTTTCACGGAGGCCGCACTTTTGCTTTCAGCTGATATCCACCAATTGATGTCGGAACTGAGAGTTATATATAATAAAATACTTTTTTTTAAGAAATTGTCCTTTCTTTGTTTACAGACCATAACGAGTCAAAGGAACCAGGACTGTATCAATCCCTTCATCCCTCTGTGTGCAAAATAAACACTCGAGGTCATTATCGAGTGCGAAGCAATGATGCTCACAAAGGCACAATAACTGACTGCACTAACCGCAACACATGCCGTGTTGGAAAATGATGTCTGGCGGTATAAAGTCACAAGAGCGTGATGCGCGAATTTTCATTTCAGTTATGGCAGTGCATGACGGTACAGTGCACAGTGGGACCAAATAGTAAAGTTTCTCTCAATACAAGATAACTTCGGACAGAAAACTCAAATCTTAATAATTTTTTTTTTAATTGGACGTTTTGAAGAGTGAATTCAAGGAAAAGTGGTCCTAAGTTGTAATACAGTACGGAGGCGGGGGGCAGAGGGCAGTCAAAATTTTCCAAAGTGCCCGAAAATGTGAAAAACCATCATTTTTTGCAAAAATTAATGATTCCCATCAAACAAAGGATGAAACGTTTTTTTGAGGTTCAAGAGAACCTCGAATTTGAAATTGCATGCATTCTGCCAGATTCAAGATGGCGGCAGCGATATGGTGGCCTAGACATGAGAAAATATGCATGACATCCATTATTTCTTTTTATATTTAGGTTTCGTCCCCTATAAACTCTTTAAAATAATAATATCATTTGCAATAACAGTTAGCTGAATTGGAAAAGGTGTATCATATTATTTTAAATCCGGAACCACAGTCAGGTCGAAATGGTAGATGATTGAGTTTCTCTTTACCTCAACCCCTACATAGTCATCAAATAAAAGGAAATTCTAAGTGTTATACATTGAATAGGGTTACACTATTCTAAATGGATGAATAGTTGCAGCTAAATTAACATGACGTATAAGATACTTTTTTTAAACCGGTATAATATAGTCATGAAATAGAAGGGTACGCTTGGTGGAATAGTAATTAATGTCTTACATTTTTTTAATAAAAAATGATAGATTCTCTATTTACTTTAGGAAAGTTGAATGTATTACACCATCTTGTGTTTGGAATAAGAATAGGTGGTTGCAGAACATCAAGTACTATATAGTATATGGTGCCTTTCGCAGTTTAAAATGATGGTTTACACAGAATGACGGTTTTTTTATTTCGCGCAAGTCTTACAAAATGGGTGCAGAATAAATGGGAATGCTATGTAGTCATGCTAAGCAGAGTTAAATTAAAAGCATCGTGCCATTTTGCATTTAAAATGACGTCTAAGTTGGAGTGGTCTATAAGCTATTTCTCCAAAGCCCTTCTGATATAGGTACCTAATAAAATATGTTGTTAGTTCCAATTATAATTTTATCATAATTATCTATTTATTTAGTTTTTCTGTAAATCTTAAATGTGCTGTGAAAAATTAGTTAACTTTGTAAAAAGTCACTAAAAAATTTCTAAAATATAATCAAAAATTCTCTGTTACTTGCGCCGAAAGAGGTAACGCTACAGTTATGATGGAATTTGATGACTGTATCAACAGGGTTAATTTTTATTAAATGACATTGAGCATAACTAAGAATTAGTCCGAGATCCTACATCTCAACTCAAGAATTCCACAAATAATCTTTTAGAATTATGGAAAACTAGGGGTTTTTTCGATTCGTATAAATTTACCAATAGTATTAATTAAATCATTTAACAATCCTACCTTTTAAGAACATATAGCCTTAGTAAAAATCATACACCGGATAATTTTGATTGGCTAATTGTTTCTTCCATTGATAGTCCTACTCATATCATTCATAAGCAGATTTCGTTATTAATTAAGCAAAATATTCCCAAGTTTCCGTTCTCTTAAAAAAATTCATATGAATTTAAAAAGCATCTTGATCATCTCAAGATCCCATCCAATTACTCTTAATTTTTGTTTGATTTCATTTTTTTGTACACCAACCTACCATATGAGTTGATTCCAAAGGGAATAAGTATTAAATGGTCCATCCTCAAGGATGAGGTTTTGATGTCGAAAAGAAAGTTTCTGGAAGGTGTTGATCTTCTCCTTAACTCTATCCAATATACTTTCAATTTAAAATTCTATAAGCAAAATATGGAATGCCTAATGGATGGATGCTCCAGTCTCTCTTTTTCGGGATTGGTTCTGGAGCAGCTAGAGACAAAAATTTTACCTAATTTACACAATTCTGTTCTTCTTCACAGGCGGTACGTTGATAATATGTTTGCCATCGTCAAAACGACAGATGTTCAATTAGTTCTAGATGCATTCAACAGTTTTAGTCCTAACTTACGGTTCACCATAGAATTTGACTTTGAACAAACACTTCCTTTCTTAGACCTTAAAATTATTAGGCTTAAAAAGATGATGCTTGCTTGTTTGATATAAAAAGCCGAGTAGTGCGGACATAATATTAAATCTATTTTTCCATCATCCCCAACACGTAAAAATTAGAATAATGGTTAGTTTAGTTAATGAATGTTTTCATTTATATGAACTACGCTTTAGATAAACAAAGTAGCTTACATTACATCGTTACTAGTAAAAAATTGCTATCCGAAATCGTTTATAGATGAGATCATGAAACATCGTCTTAAAATATAACATTATAGAAAACAGTTGGATAATCATACTACCTACACACATTCAGCTCCTAAATCTCGCATCGTTCTTCTTTTTCATGTAAGAGTATTTCACACTATTCCTAAAATTTTAAAAATCGATAATTTTCAGATTGTATACACGACTAACAATAAGTTCTCATCTATAATTCGTTGGGGAAAAGATAAAAGACAAAAGTCAGAAAGCACTCTGCTGTATACAGCGTTGAGTGCCAAATCAAGGATGTACTTTACGTAGGCCAGACTTCCAGAGCCATAAGAGTTAAAATAAAGAAACATGCTAAACTTTACGCGTCTGGGTCTGAATTATCAGTATTTACTTGACACACACAGAGTACGGGATATATTTATGATTTTGGAAATCAAAATAAAATTAAAACTGTTGATTCAGATTAAGTATGATTTAAACGGGAATCTCTTGAGCTGTTACACATTTTTTGGCATACAAATAATATCAATAAAAAACTGATCAAAAACTTATCTGTTACTTATTTAATTTCCATTAACAACATCGAAAAACATATTATTAAACAGTTGCAAATGACTAATGTTCTACTATATTTATTGCTTCTTGGTTTTTTACCCGTATGCGTTTTTCATCCATTGCCGTGGGCTTGTTCAACTACATGTCTGTTCTCTGGGTTTGTGACGCTCACCTTTACTTTTTCTCGTGACTCTTCCCTCACTGGTTTTGCCAGTTATTTTCGTAGGACATGGCCCTTAAAGGTAAGCTGTCGTCCCTGTTGATGATGGCACCAAGTTTAACTGTATTAATGTATGTAGTTTATTCATCATATCTGTACTGATGTATAAATGAATAAATCCATCTGGTTTGTGCTTGTTGTACTTCCATGTAACATGGTAACCTTTTGATTATAATTTTATCGTTGTTGACATGATGCTTAATCTGTTACTTTTGTGATATATTTCATAATATTTTGTATAGGTTTTGAAGAAGTTGCCACGTATAACGGAATATTAACCAGGATAAATAAAAATTTTTCAATAAAGTAATATGCCCATCTATATTCAAGTGTTGTTGTTACGTATGTTTTCCTATGTAACTTTTAAAAAACCCTACTTCCATAAAAGGAATTATCATACATAGAACATATGGCACATTTTTTTGCAGGATCATTTACAAAAGAGATATTGTTACAATTAGAACATTGTTAGTGAAAAAAAATTAAGTTTTACAATAGCTTCCTCTAATGTAATTTAGAAACTCGAAAGAGGAATACAAACCTTACAAAAAAAGACTAAACTAATATCAATTAAAAAAAAAAAACAATGAAGATAAATGAAATTTTTTGGCAAAATATATATTTCTAATTCATTCAAATTGCAGACAATTGTCAGTCAAATATATTTGATTAAAGTCAGTTTTATTATAGTAAACATATCTTGCAATAGTTTTTAATTATTCGCAAGTTACTGTGCAGGGCCATATTTCGTTTCATGGGTAATATTCTTATTATAAATCGATCATAAACATGTAACAGTATTTACTATATGGCACTTGCAGTATTCACAGAATAGATTCATACATTTAACTTTCATAAAATAAATATAGATGCCGTCATTTAATATTTAAAAAATGCAACACATTTATTACTATTACACTGAGCTTACTCTTCTATTTGATGACCATATCATACTGGTTTTAAAAAAGTATTTCCCTACCTCGGGCCATTTTGAAACCCTGGTACACCCTCGGTAGGAAAAATAGCATTCTCCACGCATGTGTATCCAGCCAGAGCCGTCCCAACAGTCCCTTGGGCGTTGCTTCGCAAGCGCCCTCGGGCCCAGGGACCGCCCTGGAGAGATGCACATTTGTGAAGAAAACTATTATTTACACATCATGTTAATTTAGTTGCAACTTTTCATTCATTTAGAATGGTTAAATCTGTTAATTGCGTTATATTTAGAATTCCGCTTCATTTGACACCAATATGGGTGGAGTCGAGAAAATTTTAATAATCTGCCTTCTCTTACTAACCGCCATGCGGGATTTAAAATAATACGATACACCTTTGCCTATTCAGCGTACTGTGATCGCAAATGATATTATTATTTGAAAGAGTGTATGCGGGACAATACCTCAATATAAAAATAAATAATGAAAATGATGCAGATTTCCTCATGTCTACGCCGCTATATTGCTGTTGCCATCTTAAATCTGTCGGAATGCATGAAACTTTAAATTTGTGGTTCCCGTAAACCTTAAAAAGTCGTTTTGTTATGTGTGATGAAAATCATAATTTTTTTTGCAAAAAATGGTTTTTTCACATTTTGGGGCCCTTTAGGGGATTTTTACTGCCTCCGCCCCCTGTACCTCAGAAGTAGAGAGTCCTTAACTGGAAAATCCTTCTGCTAGGGTGTTAGTCCGTGACAATGTCCAAAAGCCATAGGAAGTGTGTAAAATTATATATCAGCTTAGGAATGTACCTAACAAGGTATTCGAGGAGTAACGCCTTCGATTGTTAAATTATCAGTCTGCAGGAATTATTGGCCTATCTGAATAAGTAGTAGGCCAAATCATTTTTCGGTTCTTAAGCATTTGTGCTTTCCAGTTGTCTGAACGTTGAATTGAGTGTGTATTTGTGTGTCAATGTCGGTTGTCTGTAGATTCCGATTGAGAATAAAATGTCTCTTTAAGTAATCGATAATTTAAGGTCTTTGCCAATATTTATTAAGACTGCCGTCCGAAAAAATAAAAAACGTGTGAAAATATATAAAATTACGTATATAGAGTTTTTTTTCATTGCTTTTTACCAATCCTACATCAGCATATTAAAATTCTCAATGGCAAATACATAGTGACTGCCAAAAAGAGAAAAGCGTTGAAAAGTCGGTAAAAATACGTTTATTGGAGCTTTTTAGGGTGTTTGTTACGAATATATCATTAGAATTAGAAAATAAAAATTACTAAATATAATATTGCAGCCAATATAATGAAAGTATGTCGTAAATTTTTTTGTGTATAATTACACTTTCGAAACTGTCAAATTTTTTTTTCTATTCGGAGCACCTTAATACTTTTTTTTTTTGGCCGATGGAGCTTTTATCATACGACACTATAGATGATCAACTTTTTAGAGTTCATACTGTTCGAATATTCGTAATTCGCTACTTATCCCATATATTTTTTCACCAGGATGTCATCAAAATATTTAAACAGCAGTAGCAAAACAAGCATTGGCAATACGTTATTCACAGACTAGGCAAGTCATTATTTAGTACATGCTAGGCAAGTCAAAATCGTTATTTCGATTTCTGCTTATCACACTCAACCTACAAATATTGTACTAATTCATTTATACCACGATTTCAAACTAACTGCTTAAAAGAACAGCTGTTATCCTGCAAAAGATAATTACAATACTTTGTGTTTTTCGATCATCAAAATGCTCAGAGTATTGAAGATTACATAATTGGGATGTCAGATTCACAACAAACGATCCTTAAAAACTTGTAGAAAAAATTTCTCAAGAAATTTTTATTATATTGGCTGCTATATTAAATGAAGGTGGCTCATCACCCCTATAAAGCCCATATTTTCGAAATCTTATTATAAACGTTTATTAAAAGTTATGAGAAATGACACTTTACCTGACAATTATATAGCTAGTGCTTAATATTATGCGACTTTTAACATAAAATTTTGTTGTTAAATTTTTTACATACCGAAGCTTGAAAACAAATTTAATAAATTACTTTAATCTCTTCCAATTTACATCTGACTGTTAATTTTTTAGGCTAATTCTCTCTTTTGAACGAATCCATTGGGAGTCATCACGGAAAAATGGCAAAAACTTACATAGGTTTACTTATTTTACGTATTTCTATACACAAAATTGAATTTTCTGGGAAACCTATGTAAGTTGTTGCAATTTTGTCCGTGATGACTCCCAATGGATTCGTTTAAGAAAGAGAATCAGCCTAAACAATTATTAGTTGGATGTTAATTCAAAAAGATTAAAGTAATTTATTAAATTTGTTTTCAAGCTTCGGTATCTGAAAAACTTAACGACAAAATTTACTGTAAAAAATTGCATGATTTTAAGCACTAAATATGTATTTGTCAGGTAAAGTGACACTTTTCATAACTTTTAATAAAGATTTATAATGAAATATACAAAATGTGTGATGTATAGAGGTAATGAGCTACCTTAAGCATTTTTAATTTTCTACTTCTAATTATAGATTCGTAACAAGCACCCTAAAAAACCCTTACGAACGTATTTTTAAAAACTTTTCAACGCTCTTTTTTTTGGCAGCCATTATGTATTTGCCATTAAGAATTTTTATTTGCTGATAAGAGATTCGTAACGTGCCATAAAAAAAACCCTTTACACGTAATTTTATATTCTCTTACACGTTTATTATTTTTTCGGCCGCCATATTTAATCATTCATTTTTTTCAAATTTTGATAGAAGATTTGTAACGAGCATCCCAAAAAACCTCTGTACACATATTTTCATAGAATTTTGAACTTTTTTAGCCGACATATTGGATCCGCCATTTTGAATTTCAAAATTCTGATGAAAGAATTGTCATATTCACCCCAAAAAACCGCTGGTTACGTATGTTCATAGACTTTTGAACATTTTTCATCAATTCGCCTGCCACATTGGACGGCATTGTTTGGCGAAAGTATCATAAGATGTTTCTTACAGACAATATCGATGCTTTTCTATTGCACTTGTCAGACTTGCCTAGCATGTACTAAATAATGACTTGCCTAGTCTGTGAATAACGTATTGCCAATGCTTGTTTTGCTACTGCTGTTACTTAGCTGACAAGCTATAAAGAGTAATTCTTGTCCTGAGATCAAGAGAATATCCAAAAAATTATATCATTAGATTCTCTTGTTTCATTTGATCAAAATATAGGTGATACAGACTTGTTAGTTTCTCTAGTAGTTAGTACATTCGATCTCCATACGAATAGAGATTGGCTAAAAGTACTAAGGGGTAGCAGTAATCCTCCTACACTGTTACAATTGCGTAAATTCATTTCATCACAAATTATTTCATTGGAATCCTTCAATAGTAATTTTGTACCAAATCGTATCACTATACCTGGTTGAACGGACAAATTCATTTTTATCGATTGACGCCCTGTGACTCTTTTAATTCGCAGACTTGGAAGGCTAAATTCCAATTTCTTCAAAAGTATCATCTCTGTCCTAACTGTTTTAAGCCGCATAACAACAAAGACTGCCCTTCTGAGACTAGGTGTTAACGCTGTTAACAACAGCATCATACTGTTATGCTTAGAAGTGATAAATCTACACCCGCTGATGATAGTTTACCTGATTCGGTGAATACAAGCTTTGAAGGGAAAAAGAACTTTTTTTTCTGATATTAGTTATAATCAATAGCTTGACGTGTACTTTCTTCTTCTTATGTAAATATTGTAAATACGTGGCTTTTAGTAAATTCAAATACAACATTTGCTCTTATGAGCCGCCTTGGTTTGCTACTCATGAGCTAAATTTGTCTTTGAGCTTTAGTTTTACTTGTTTTTTGAGTTAAGTTGCTCTTGTGAGACCTTTGACTTCCTCTTTGAGTCAAGTTGCAATCGTTAGACCTTTGACTTACTCATTGAAATAACTTGCTCTTATAAGCCGACTTGGATTGCTTCTTATAAGCTAATCCACACCTTAAGCCTTTGTGTAAGATTGCTCTTTTTAAGTCAAGTCACTCTTGTGAGATTCTATGACAGTTTCTTTGGGCTCAGTTGCTTTTATAATCACCCTTGGCTCGCTCCAAAGGAGTTAAGCTTCTTCTTGAGCCTGAGTATAACTTTCTTCTCGAGTAAGTAGCTCTTGTAAGACCTGTTACTGACTACTAAAGCCAAGCAGCTCTTGTTAGCAATTTGGTTGCACTTTGAGCTAAGCTGATTTTTGTGATCCTCTAACATCTGGCTCTAATAAGCAGATTTCCTTGCTCCTTGAGCTTAGCAGCTCTTTGTGAGTTTATATGTTGCTTTGTAAATTATATGTTGCTTTGATAAGAAGATTTGCTTGATTTTCGATCTAAGCAGATTTTTGTGAGCTCCCTACATTTTTCACTAATAAGTTTATTTTGTAATTTCTTTCTTTGAGCTTACTTGCCATATTTAAATCTTTGCAGTTACACTTCTTTTCAAACTTAGACGCTGTTCCTTTTTTTTGGCCAAGTTGTTTCCGAAGTATCATTGCTACGTTGTTACGTAGATATTGTCATGTCATACAATCATCGCTCCCGATAAATTACGGTCAGACAGCCTTACAACCTGTTTTCTTGTTGCCCTGTAGATGAAAACTAAAAATTTAAAGCGGAAAATTAATTATTTGTCTATTCAGACAAGATCCGTTAGGAGTAGGGAACGACAATAAATCAAACAATTGTTAGAATATGTTGATTCCCTGCATATCGATTTATTGCGACGTTTCGTCGATGGATTTGTCGACGTCTTCAGGCTAATAAAATGAACACATAATAGTATACATAAATATTAATTATATCACAACAAGCATGTGTTTATAATCGAATTAAAATAAAAAGGAATTTAATTAACAATCACAGTTTTGTCACATTAAAAATTGAAAGAATTAAGAAAAATATACCTCTGTATGCTCGCAAAGCGAATAGTCAACTGAAAGATAAGTACAAGCGCGTACAGTCATATGTATAAAACCGACCTTTGGCAGATCGGAACTTTTCACAGTGCAACAAGTTAAATATTGATGAGTATTCTCTACTCAAATGTCTAGCATCTTCATTCTTGTTTTTAGTGTTATTAGTAGAGTTAATATGAATCATTTGAGATATACGTCTTTTACTTTTATGGCCATAATCATTATTATGCACATTTATGACAGACTCCTCATTCGAATTACCAATGTGTTAAAGCATTTGTTTCCGCAAAGAGCGCTTAGTCTCACCCACATATTTAACGTTACAATTCCTACAGGATAACTTATATACCACCTCTGTTTTATCCAATTTTTTGGTTTTACCCTTTGCTCGAGTAATAATATTTCTAATTTTATTGGTTATGCATGGAACGATTTGTACACCATATCGTCGCAATGGAAATATTACATTAAGTTTTCCACTGTCTATAGTAATGAAACTAATAATATTGTTAGTATTCATCTTTAAAAGTCTGATTTTTCTATGCTTATTGATAAAACTTGTAGGATATGAGTTGTCCAGCAAGATCTGTTTAACTAATTCGATGTTTTTGTGATAATAACGTTCATTAGAGAAAAGAACCGCTCTATCTATCAAATTATAAATTATATTTCTTTTTAAAGGAACAGGATGATTACTATAAAAATTAGGTATCCTGTTAGAAGACACTGATTTTTGATACTAATCAGTGACAATAGTACCAGTACGCGCAGTCACGTACGCGCTTGTACTTATCTTTTAGTTGACTATTCGCTTTGCAAGCATACAGAGGTATATTTTTCTTATTGCTTTAAATTTCTAATGCAACAAAACTGTTATTGTTAATTAAATTCCTTTTCATTTTAATTCGATTATAAAAACATGCGTGTTGTGATATAATTAACATTCATGTATATTATTATGTGTTCATTTTATTAGCCTGAAGAGGTCGACAAATCCGTCGACGAAACATTGTAATAAATCGATATGCAGTGAATCAACATATTCTAAGAATTGTTTGATTCATTGTCGTTCCCTACTCCTAACGGATCTTGTCTGAATAGACAAATAATTAATTTTCCGCTGTACAATGGGGAGTGAAATCGTTAATTCGATTGAACAACATTTATTGAATATTAAAGTTCAAAGTTTATTTCTTATTTATAATCAGATTAAGATTTCCTACAACGATGGTTTTAGTCAATTTTTTAGCATTCTGCTTTAATGAGTTATCTTGGTAAATATCCTGCATACTGTCTTACAAGTCAGGGTTCGACAATTAGCTCTACATTTTGATATAAAACTAGATTTACCTTAGTAGACTTACAAGTCATTCTATAATGGTGATATCCTGCTAAGATTATGACAGCTAATTTGATTTTCGATATAATTATTTATTAATCAATATTATGCGCACGTGTGATGATTTCTGAAGAAGCTGGAATTAAAAAAAGGTCTAGATACAAAAAGTAAGCCATAGAAATGTCTAGAATTGACTTGCTTCTTGCGATTGTTATTTATTGCAAAAGAACTTTGGTAATCGATTTTTAAAGTTTTTTTGCAATATCTTGAAAACATGGTGTTTCAGCGAAAAAAGAGTACAGTTAAAGTTGCTTAGCAGATTATTTCAGGAGGCTTTTTACCACTCTATAGCCCTAAAGTTGTGATGATTATTAAAGGATATAGTTGACATTTATCAACGTCAAAGGTAATAACATACCACAAAAGAATAATTTAAGTATCAAATTTTTTTTTTTTTTTAATTTTGCATGTTACATGTTCAGGTACTGATAAGTATAAAAAAAAAAAAAAAAAAAAATATAAAGGTCAACAACTTAAAGATAGCAACATATGAATCAATAGGTGATTTTATTTTGTAGCAATACTGTAAAACTTTATTTATGGCAATCTGTACAACGTTTCAACTGAATTTATTTTTGTTGTTGTTGTTGCTTATGTTACTTTAAACATAGTAGTTTTGCTAATTGTTGACGCTACTCAAAGTTACAATTTATGTACCTGAAGAGGAACGTAAGGATAAACGGTTTAAACGTTGTATATATTTACATAAATAATGTTTGACTGTATAGCTATTAAATGAAATTACCCGTTAAACTCAAAAAAAGTTGATAAACATTTTTGTTTTTCATCTTATCTCTATTTTTTAAGACTTGAATTATTCCTTAAAAAATTTTGAACAAAGTTATCTAATAAATTTCGCAAAATATACAATATATAATAAGTTAGGTACGATTATTTATACCAAGTATTGTAAAACGTACACAAAGTCTTGTAAAACGTATACAAAGTCTTGTAAAACGCATGAATAATAGTACCAAACTTTTTGTACATCGCATATTTTATAAAATTTCTTCTATAACTTCATTTAAAATCTTTTGAGGAATAATCGAAGCCTTGAAAAATGGACGTAAGATAAAAACAAAAAAGTTTCTTAACTTTTTTTAAGTTTGTTTTTACAATTAATAGTACCTGAATATGCAACATGCAAAATTTAAAAAAATATTATTTTTACATTCAAATTATTCTCTCTTAGTTTGGAATCAACTTGTGCGGATATTGTTAAATATTTACTATATCCTTAATATTTATCACAATTTTAGTGCTCTATAGTGGCAAAGAGCCTCCTAAACGGAGAAATAAAGAATTATCGAAATTAAAAAAAAAATTTCTTAACGAAAATATATGCCAAAATGTCAGATGACGAAAAATCGAAATATTAGGTAGATACTGTGAAATGCTGTCACTTGCATCACGGCACACAGATCCCAATACAATAAATTAGGATCGCTGGGTGATAACATAATTTTTAAACATGCTAATTTTCGAAAATTTCCAAAACTTAATTTTTTTGTAATTATTAAAAAATCATTTTTCATGTATGGTAAATTTGTCAATTTGTAACCTAGATATTCAAAAGGAACTGAATTTGATTGTACTGATTTTTAATGAATTTAGTGTATTGTAGGACCAATGGGAGCAGAGATACACTACTCTTATTTGTTTACTTGTAGTGGCCGTTCGAATTACTTTTGTGATTTTGAACTCGGCCCAACTTCATCTTAAATGTTTACTTTGTAGTAAAAAAATAATTTCCTCGTCGATTTGATCAAGTCCTTCGTAATAAGCAATAGATAATACTAGTGAGAAATCGTGAATTGGCTACCGCCGACGAGCGTAACGAGCATTCACACCCGAGCGGAGCGAGGGCGCTGAACTAACACGCGTGCGTCAATCGCGTTCCCCTCACACTAGTTGCAAAATATACTATACCGGACTTTGGATAACCGGAAGATGAACATAGGCTTAAAATAAAGGTCTACAATAATATTGTAAGCCATTAAAGTTTCTAGGATAGACTTGCTACCGCCGATGATTTTTTATTGTAAAATAATTTTGCAAGCTAATTTTTTTTAGCTACTTCTTGATATCTTAAAAACGAAGCTTTTAGTATTGTTAATAAAATGCGCCCTGTCCGGTTATCCATAAACAATATGCTGACCTGTAGTGAAATTTTTAATTTACAATTATAAAATGCTGTCAATTCTGTTACCGTTCTACGATTCTAAAGGAACCAATCAAAATCAATAGCTATGATTATCGTATTATATTTTACCACTATTAAATAATTTTGAACGATTATTTTTTTTTAATAACGAAAAGCCATTTTTTATGTTTCGTAACTTCGCCAAATTAAAACTTAGAAATTTGCAATTACATGCACTTTATTGTGCTGATTGATTTACGAATAAAAAAAAAGATTATTGTAGGACAAATAGGAGCCGTGATATCAAATTCCTCTTTTTATTGTAGCCACCATTCTAATTACTTTTTTTTCCTTAAACTTGGCTGAGTCTCTTCTTAAATGTATACTTTACAGTAGAAAATTTTTGCCGGTTGATTAAATCAACCCTTACGTCAGAAACAATAGATAATTCTTGTGAAAAATCCTGAATGAGCTGCTGCCGATAAGTGACTGCAGTCAGCGGCGAGCCAAGCGCGCCAAAGGTGTCCGGAAGTGGCCCAAAAGGCAGTAGCTAGTCTGTCAGCACTGCTGCTAGACATTTTGATGCATAATTAATTACTCATTGATAGAACCATTCACGGATGTGCTTTTCGATTTATTCTGACGAAATTTTTCTCAGCCTCACGATGGTGCTATTTGTTTAGTTGTATGTTGAGTACAAGTAAAAGTAGTACACTTTTCATTCAACATAACAGCTCTACAGCCTCTTCCAAGCGATTATAATTGTATAAGTTTAGTTATTTATAAGTGCGGTATGCATAATAATGTTTACTTAATGGTTATTTATTCATAAAAGGGCTTGGCAAAGGCTGTAGAGCTAGTGTATTGGATACAAGTGTAACACTTTCATTTTACTCTAAAAACAATAAAACAAATAGCACCATCGAAAAGCTCCGAACGAATTACGTTAGAATGAATCAAAAAGAACATCTGCGAATTTTTTGATTAATAAGTAATTATTTATGCCATCAAATAGCTGGCAGAAGTGCCTACATACTATCTACAGTCCTTCGGGCCGCTTCGAGCGCCGCTCGCGCTGGCTTCGGACGCTCGTCGGCGGTAGCCAATTCACGATTTTTCACTGGTATTATCTATTGCTTTTTACGAAAGACTTGATCAAATCGACGAGAAAAAGTTTTTTTTGCTATATAGTAAACATTTAAGATGAAGTTGGGCCGAGTTCAAAATCACAAAAGTAATTCGAACGGCCACTACAAGTGAACTAATAAGAGTAGTATATCTCTGCTCCCATTGGTCCTACAATACAATAAATTTATTAAAAATCAGTACAATCAAATGCTGTTTTTTTCGAATACCAAGGTTACAAATTGACAAAGTTACCGTACATGAAAAATGATTTTTTATTAATAACAAAAAAATTAAGTTTTGGAAATTTTTGAAAATTAGCATGTTTAAAAATTATTGCGATCCTAATTTATTGTATTGGGATCTGTGTGTCGTGATGCAAGTGACAGCATTTCAAAGTTTCTACCTAATATTTCGATTTTTCGTCATCTGACATTTTGGCGTATGTTTTCGTTAAGAAATTTTTTTTTAATTTTCGATGATTCTTTATTTCTCCGTTTAGTAGGCTCTTTACCACTATAGAGCACTAAAGTTGTGATAATTATTAAGGATACAGTTAATATTTAACAATATCCGCACGAGTTGATTCCAAACTAAGAGAGAATAATTTGAATGTAAAAATAATTTTTTTTTTAAATATTGCATGTTGCATATTCAGGTACTATTGAGTGTAAAAACAAACTTAAAAAAAGTTAAGAAACTTTTTTGTTTTTATCTGACGTCCATTTTTCAAGGCTTCAATTATTCCTTAAAAGATTTTAAATGAAGTTATAGAAGAAATTTTATAAAATATGCGATGTACAAAAAGTTTGGTACTATTATTCATGCGTTTTACAAGACTTTGTGTACGTTTTACAAGACTTGGTATAAATAATCGTACCTTACTTTTTATATGTTGTATATTTTGCTAAATTTATTAGATAACTTTGGTCAAAATCTTTTAAGGAATCATTCAAGTCTTAAAAAATAGAGATAAGATGAAAAACAAAAATGTTTATCAACTTTTTTTGAGTTTAACAGATAATTTTATAATCATTAGATAATTATTAGATCAGATAATTATTAACATGATTAGTGACCTTAAAGTCATTTCAACCAAAAGAAACATGCCCGAACTAACTGGACTATGGTTATCTATGTTTACTTAATCAATTGCAGCAAACTGACAAACAACTCAGATTTATTGAAACAAAAACAATACTACTATCTGAATCGTTCACGATGGGTAGACTTGCGACTCGTCTGCTTGCTTGCTAAGAGACGTGTATCTTCTTCCCGCTACGCTTCTCCCGTTTGTACCTCAATCACTGACTGTATCATATCTATACACATTAGGTTAGTCGAGAAGTATTATACGTGTTAGCGCTGCCCACGTATCTATATATACAGATGTATTACCGAAAATACCGATGGCTGCAAATTTTCCCGCGCGCGCTGCTAGAATCATGTGTAAATCGAGGTCTTTAGAGCCATAACAGATGACTCTCAATTAGAGCCTCGCGCATTGCGTGTCGAAAAAAAACTTTCAGCTAACTAAATCAAATTAATATATATCTTGCCAGTCAAGAGCATGACTTTGCTCAAATAAAAGTGACAGTTTATTCTAAAACAATAATTACGTAAGCACTTATGACTGTAAAATTTTTAAATAATGTGTTGCTAATCCTCGTTACATTTAATTATTAAGAGTCAGGGCCAAAAGTAGAAAAAAAGCTTTATTTACCAAGTAAAAATTTGAACGTACGACAAAAAATTGTAATAAAAAAAAAGTGTTGAGCACAGTTTTAAAAATCAAGAATTTTGTACATCGTATTATTTAATTATATCTTGATAGTACGCGGATAGGTTTTCACAGTTCAATGATTTATAGAGAAAGTTAAAAAAACCATTTTGTGAAAAAACATCGTCCTTTAACATGAATTTTAGAATGTTTCTTTTACTTTTCGTTTGTAAACGATAACATCTTAATACTTTCAGAAGCTTTTACTATTATGTAAACCTAAAGGGTTATTTTCTGTTTCTATAAAAATCCTCATAGTTGTTTGAGTTTCGTCCGCGTTTTTTCCGTGAGAATATGTAATTTTCCATAAGCACCCGTGTATCACCTATAAAATAAAAGTGTCCGTAAATTTTCTTTGAAGTATTCTAGGGGTTTGGGTCCCAGTTATGGCCCCTTTCTCAACAACTATTATTTATCTAGAAATGTTTCATTTCTATTCATCGTTCTGAAATGATACTGTTACATCTCGTTATTTTTGTAATTCTTAAAGTTGGATAACGCTGGACCTGGTAGGAAATAAAAAATTTGGAAGATAGAAGAGAAAGGATAGGATTTGTTTCATCCTCGGCCGCTAGCTAGGACTTGTCAGTGTAGCTCGCTAGCGATTTAGCGACATACGAACACGTCAAACTTCTTTGGTATTAAGCCAATGCGTATGCATCTGCGGGTGCAATTGAATTGCACACACACCTACGCTTAAAAATAATTCTGTTCGAGAAATCGAGTATAGTAACCGCGTTCTATATATTAAAGTTGAGTAAACTTATTGATAATTTCGCTATTTATATTTATAGCAAAATTATTTCAAATATTACAATTATTATTCCAGATATACCAACAAATATATCGACATCTCCCTCATTCCTTGAATTAACGTAACTTATAACCCGATACAACAAATTATTTATTATTTTCTTCATTTATTGCTGAAATTTGTTTATTTGTCGCTGAGCCGTTTTCGAGTCTTTAAAACCCTTTGGCTTTTCTCCAATGGATTAGCAATTTTACGGGTGCTGTTAGGGATCGTGAGGAAAAGGCTTAGGCTGCATTCTAAAACCTCGTCCGTTTCCAGATGGATGCGGAAACCTGGGTGGGCTATAAGGGGACGCGAATACAGATTTTGCTGCTCACAGAATACTTTGGCATTCTCTTGGAAAGGTTAGAAAATGTAGAGGGCTAGAAGGAGGGCGCGATTCTGGTCGGATTAGACATCTGCTTGAAGAACTTAGCTGTTCTCGGAAGGATTTAGAAGTGTAAGGGTACTTTGGAAGTTGTGGGGGGGGGGGGGCGCAAGGGGACGTATGGGGGAGAGGGGCTGTAGGGGACCGTCCAAGCATGTAGACAAGTATAAAGCACAATGATCCCAAAACATACATACAAACATAAGTTAGTTCCAAAACATTCTTAAATAAAATACACCTACTGTTTGACAGCTGAAATATGCATTCAATTTTTTGAGTAAAAATTGGCTATTAAGTTTTTTTAAATTGCTTTTTAATATCATGGCGAAGTTGTTTATATTACCAGAAAATAACGGTTATAGACAATGTAATTATATAATATTGAGTGAAAGAAGGTGCTATGTAGATTTTAAGATCGAGGGAGTTGCTATCTTAATGTTACAATCCAAAAAAGTGCTATCTCTCTTTCAAGTTTTGAAATGGTTTGGTTTTCATTATTTTAGTTGGAAATATAACAATGTTGATTTTTATTTTTATGAGATTTCATAAGTTCTTATTATTGAATTTGCTTTGTCTGTCTATCGCTCTGTATGTCCGTGGCGGGATAGATGAAATCTCGTACTCGATTCAAAGAAAATGCTATACTTTGATACCAATGCAATATTATGTAAAGACATTGAGCGAAAACATTATGGGTGGATTCTTATAATAAATGATGCAGGTGACTATTACTCGCTTGAAAAAAGCTACATGGGTTCCCCACATGGGAAAACCATGGAGGAAACCATGTGAGGATTTTCTTTATCCTCCATGTGTTACGTATAAAACCATGTGGGAAGAAATCTTTACATAGTTTTCGACGCTTTATGTGATGATTTAAAAATAATCCCTACATGGTTTCTTACATGGTTTTTCCATGAGGGGAAACCATGAGGCCTTTTTTTATGCGAGTACATATCTGATCGACACTTTATTCACCATTAAAACTATCTTGCTATAATGACTGTCTTCATCACACTCTTACGAAAACTAGAAGGAGCATATTAACGTAAGTGTACGCATACAGTACGCGTGAGCTCTAGACTAAGAGCTAATATATGCTAGACACAACCAAGATGCACGTAGAAAACAGCGCTAACCGAATCTTACTAGCTTGTGACTATTACAGTGTTAAATTTTGCACTAAGCACGAAATTCAAATCTAACACTCTCTTACGGTAAGGACTATTTTTTTACAATTTATACATAACGAAAATAACTTTAATTTTTGTATGAAAAACTATGAAGGAAAATTGAACGAAGAAGCGAGTTTAGGCAGGAATAAGTCAAAATATTTGTTTACTCTTTTTTGGAATTGCCAGGTTGTCCTTAAACATACAGAAAGTATGTATTAAAAAAAAATTTTTGAAAATATATCTTCAATCCATCTATCTTAACGACAGTCTTTACCCATGTTCTAAAACGCAGCACACGTCTGTATGAGATAGGTATAATGTAGTACACAGTTCGTTACTGCATTTGAGATTGCTGGGCCTATCTATCACACAATCTAACTACTAAATCTTATTCAAAATCTTTTTTGTTGAACTTTTATGAACTGTAAACGAAAGAGGTTTTGAATGAATGTGTAACAACTGATCTTTTGATGTTCTCTGTTTGATACTAATAATTCCTCTGATAATACATTCTTCACCGCAGTGTGCTTCAATTTCAGTCATTTTTAATCTTTTACCACTATTCATCTTACCACTGGCTCTAGCAGATTTGTTATCGCCCCGCAGATTAACAGGTAACAGTGTGTGAGATAACATCGAACTTATAGACTGCTAAATTCCTACTAGTTCCTTAGTGGTCTCGCACATTACCACGTATTCTGCTTCCCGTGTAGAAATCGCCACATAAATCTTGCTTTCTTGTTTTCCTGACAACTGTATATCCATGAAATCTTATTAGATATTCACTTGTGGTGGTAATGAAGGCCTTACAATCAGCTAGGCTAGCATTTAAAGGAGCTCTTAATCAAGCTCTTAGAACTCTTTACATCAGGCCTAGACTTATTGTGTATTGTTATTATCAGAACACTTTTTTTACTATCTTCCAATCATCTTCAGTTAGGCAGATCTGATTTCAACTTAACACATTTTCAGAATATGAAATCGCTGGTTTAATTATATTAGCTGAATACAGTCAGCTACTGACTGCTTCTCGGTGTAGCACATTTTCTGTGGTATTAATTTCATTCAATTCCGCGCTATGTTCAAATTCGTCTCTCCGTATTCATTGATGCGTGATTGCAATCCTGGTTTCAAAGCAGTTTTACCAAACGGCTCATTCAATTATATTGGACTGATCTCAAGTCCGTAAAGAGATTTTTCCAGTTCACAAACTTTACTTTTCTTGAATCCATCTTTTTCAAGCCGACTTTGAGGGATCTCCATATAAATCTCCTCCTTGATTGCACCATTCAAAGGCTATGTTTACGTCAAATTGACGAGCCTCCAGATCGTATTTATTTGTGATTAATATTACAAACCGCAAAAGACTGGACCCCGATATTGAGGTATATGTCTCTAGTAGGTCTTGTAAGTCAGACTTTTTTTCATCATTTAGACTACAAATTACCAACCATACCTTGAATTACGTGTTTCCAACTTTATCTTTTTTTTTGAAACCCATGTAGAGTCAATGATGTTTGGCTTGCCACGTTCAGAACTAGCTGTTGGTCTATTAACAATCTTTTATACCTGATTCATATGCATTAACTTCAATTCTTCGTCGACGGCTTTGAGCTATTTATCTTGGCCTTGAGTTGCAACCGCTCTTTTATAATTTTTTGTTCATATGTACGTACGAAAAACAAATGAACGATTGAATTTCCCATTAAAAATATCAAGTATTTGCAATTTTCCGTGATGACTCCCAACGCATTTGTTCATGGAAGAGAATTAGTGCAAAAAATTAAAAATCTGATGTAAATTGAAAAAGATTAATGTAATTTACTGAATTTTTTTTCAAGCTTCGGTGTCTGAAAAATTTAACGACAAAATTTTATGAAAACATTGCATGATATATTAGCTATATTATTATAAGGTTGAATGACACTTCTTATAGCTCTTAATAAACAATTACAATAAATGATTAAAAATATGTGATTTATAGGTGTGATGAGCCACATTAAGCCAGCCACAAGTGCAAGTGCCATTTCATCTTTTATTTCTGCAATTACATTTTTGAGATCATCCTTATGTTGAAGCAGTCTATTTGATTTGGTTTAATCAATTGCTCCAGAAAATATCCTATGATTGATATTAGTAGGACTTTTGGTATTTTCTTGAGGAAACTCTCTGTATTTCTTTGATTGTTCTCGTTTTATTTCCTTTATCTCTTCTTTCTCCGTTTCTAATATTTCTTTTTAACTATCCTAACCAAATTTAATAAATGTTTTATCTTGTTTGAAATGCAACAAATATTTATATTAGTCTTACAGTCAAATTAATGAACAAACATTAATACTATTCTTTTAATTAGACGTATGTGTGTATGTAATTTTAAAATTACACCCACACATGTATACGCGTTACTCCATACCAAGCAAGTTCAAACGCTTGTTGAAATTCGTGCTTGGCGGCTTCACTTTGGA
>JAPYYV010002732.1:0-26995 GCA_030522625.1 Copidosoma aretas
TTCTAGGCTCTTACTGCAAAGCAATACACAATTAGGATTAATAAATTGACAACTATATTTTTTCCAGTAAATGCACTCTATTTACTGTTGAAGTAACATCTATGACATTGCAAAAAATTTATAACCTCAAAAATCCCCAATACCTTACGAAAAAGGGAAAAAAAGTAGGATCGATTTTTATTTGTCTATTAAACAGTTGTAGTCCTAGTTAACAACATATCTTAGAATTATTATGAGTAAGCATGCTCACTCTGAATAGTTACTTAACATCATCATTTTTATATAACCTCCAAAAATACCACAATTCAACATGAAAATTGAGAATTCTTGGCCCTTAGTGCAAGGTAATAAACGATAAGGATATATAAAAAGACATTTCTATTTGCTATTGTTGAAGTAACCCAAACTTTTTAGAGATATTTATAACACTGTAAAAATTTTATAAATTTAAAATCTCAAAAATGTTTACCGCCAAAAAGAACGCACAAAATTAATTGAAATTCGTCAATTAAAGGGATTCACGAGTAGTATGCCAAGTACCTCAGAGCTTTCAATAAAAATCTTGCCTCTAAACTGCGTCATAATTTTGACCTAACATTAAATAACACCAAAAATGACCATGATTATGTCAAATCGCATGAATAAAGGGCAAAGTGACACACTACAAGCATTGTAAAAATTAAATGTACATCCATGATTATGTCAAATCGCATGAATAAAGGGCAAAGTGACACACTACAAGCATTGTAAAAATTAAATGTACATTTTCTACTGCCAAAGTATTCCAGGTAATATTTAAGGGACATGTATAAAAAAGTTTTTGTTCTGAAAAATTACAAAAATCTTTCTTAAATGGCAAAAAAGCATGAGACATTTATCACATATAAATTTCACATCGTACTGAGTCCATTACGCCAGAATTTACAAATTTAATAGACCACAAATTGAAATGTCATCTCAATTTTCATGTTAAATTGTGGTGTTTTTGGAGGTTATGTAGAAATGATGACGTTAAGGAACAATTCAGAGTGAGCATGCTTTCTCATAATTCTGATGGGGATTTTTGAGGTTATAAATTTTTTGCAATGTCATAAATGTTACTTCAACAGTAAGTAGAGTGCATTTACTGGAAAAAATATAGTTGTCAATTTATTAATCCTAATTGTGTATTGCTTTGCAGTGAGAGCCTAGAATTTGCGATTTTTCTGTTTACTTCCGGTATTTTTTGAGGTTAGGTAAAAATAGTGGCACGATGGAGCAATTTAGACACCAGATTGGGACTCAGAACCTCATAATACATAAGATATGTATATTTTCTTTTTGGTACCCTGACTTTTTTTTTTTTCTTTTTAATTTGCGATTTTACGTTTATTTCTGGAGTTTTTTGAGGTTAGAAAAAAATTCTGACGTGCTGGAGCAATTTGGACACCGGAATTGGATTCAGCACCTCGAAATACATATAGTATGTATATTCGCTTATAGGTACCCTGTGGTCCTGTGTTATTGATAATTTATCATTTAAATTATTAATTAACAAGCGCGCTAGGTCATTAGGTTGTATAATTTTCGTATTTATCCAACAATAAGCGTTGTAGGTTATCATTAAATTGCTTATTAATAATTTATTAACTTATTCATCAATCAACAAGCACGCGCAATCGTTAGACTATAGGTTATATGTTAAGGACTATTTATTTATCCATTTATCAACGAGTCAGCTGGATCATTACGTTGGGGATTATTAATTATTGATAATTTATCATCTAATTTATTAATTTACCAGTGTGCTAGGTCATTAGGTTATGGATTATTTGTTATAGATAATTTATTTTTTCACCAATCAATAGGCACGCTGGGTTATTAGGTTATTATTGGTAAATTATTTATTTATTTATCAGTTAGCAAGCGCACTGGGTCATCAGATTATGAATTATTTATTATTGTTGATTTATTTTTCCAAGTAACAAGCACGCAGGGTCATTGGGTTATATAATTTATTTATTTATTTAACAATAAGCGTGTTAGGTTATTATCACATTAATTATTGATAATTTCTTAACTTATTTATTAATCAACAAGCACGCTAGATTATTAGGATATTAGTATTTAGTTTTGGAATGTTTAGTTTTGGAAAATTAATTTATTCGTCAATAAGCGCGCTGATTTATTAGATAGTAATTATTGATAATTTATTAATTCATTTATCAATCAACAAGCACGCTGGGTCATTCGGCTATTGGGTATTTGTTATAAAATATTTATTCATTCATTCATCAACAAGTCAGCTAAGTCATTAGGTTATCAATTATTCGTTAAAGATAATAAATTTATTCGTCAATGAGCGAACTGGCTTCTTAGGGTATGACAGTTAGTGATAATTTATTAATTAATGCTCCAATCAACAATCACGCACGGTATTAAAGTTATACAATTTTCGTTTTTATTTAACAATAAGCGCGCTGGGTTATTCGGTAAACAGTTATTGGCAATTTATTGATTCACATATTAATTAACAAGCGCGGTGGGTCATTAGGCTATTGATCATTTGTTATGAAATAATTATTTATTTATTCATCAATAAGTGAGCTAGGCCATTAGGTTATATAATGTTTATGATTAATATTTCATTATTCATTCCATCAATTAAAAAGCGTGCTAGATCATTAGGTTATAGAATATTTGTTACAGATAATATATTTATTAATTAATAAATAAGCGTGCTGGGTTATTAAGTTATAACGTATTGATAATTTTTTAATTCAAATAACAGTCAAAAAGCGCACTAGGTTGTTAGGTAATAGAATATTATTGTAGAAAATTTATTTATTAATTTATTAACAAGCACGCTGGTTCAATAGCTTATAGATTATTTGTTACACATAATTGATTTATTTAATAATTAACAAGCGTGCTGGGTCATTAGGCTATCGGTTATTTGTGACGAAATATTTATCTATTTATTTATCAACAAGTGGGCTGGGTTATTAGGTTATAGATATTTTATCATTAATAAGTTATCAACTAATTTCTTAATCCATAAGTCCCCTGGGTCATTTGGTTATGGATTATTTGTTATAGATAATTTATTTATTTATCAATTAATAAGCGCGCTGAGATGATAGGTTAAAAGTTATTGATGATTTATTCATTTAATTATCAGATAACAAACGTGCTAGGTCATCAGGTTATAGATTATTTGTTACAGATTATTATTTATTCATCAATGAATAAGCACGCCGGGTTATTAGATTATAAGTTATTGATAAATTGTTTTTTTTTTAAATCAGTCAACAAGCACACCGGGTTATTAAGTTAAAGATTATTATTGTATATGATTGGTTCATTTATTTATCAACAAGCACGCTGGGTCATTATGTTATATATTATTTTTTACAGACAATTTATTCATTCATCAATTAACAAGCTCGCTGGGTCATAAGGTTATGAATTATTTATTATTGCTGATTTATTAACTTATTTATCAATTAACAAGCACGCTAAATAATTAGGCCATCGGTTATTCGTTACGAAATATTTATTTATTAATTCATCAACAAGCTGAGTCATTATGTTAGTGATTATTCTTTACAGATAATTAATTTATTCGTCAATAAGCGCGCTGACTTATTAGGTTATCATAATTATTTGTAATTTATTACTTTATTCATCAAATAACAAGCACGCTAGGTCATTAGGCTATCGGCTGTTTGTTATGAAATACCGTTTTACTCATTTATCAACAAGTCAGCTAGGTCATTAGGTTATAGATTATTCGTTATAGATAATTAATTTATTCGTCTATAAACGCACTGGCTTATTAGGTTATGACAGTTATTGATAATTTATTAATTTTATATCCAATCAACAAGCACGCAGGGTCATCAAGTTATGGAATGTTTGTTTCTATTTAACAGTAAGCACGCTGGATTATTGGGTGATTAGTAATGAACAGTTTATTTACTTATTTATCAATCAACAAGCGCGAGGGGGCATTAGGCTGTTGGTTGTTTGTTATAGAATATTTATTTACTTTTTCATTAACAAGTCAGCAGGGTCATCAGGTCATAGATTATAATTGTGGATAATTTAAGTGCTCTCAATGTTGGCTATCATAACGTGTAGAGTCTTCGTATTAGATTTCGTTGAAAAAATTTCGGATTTCAAGTGATTTTTCGTTGTTCATTTGTCATTCATTGGTTATTTACTTTCTGAGATCATAAAAACCATGAAATTTGATTATGATATGCATAAAAGATGATAAAAGAACTTCTTAAACCTTTAGGGAACACCAAGAAAGGTTTTAGAATCATTATCACCGTTTCTTCTCATTTATGTGAGTCCAGTCGAATAAGATATAAAATAAAAGTTTTAGATCGAGTTTAGAGCGAGCACATTTTTCTATGTATTAAACCTTGCTGATAACACTAAAAAATTGTATTATTTATTATTTATTGTTTTGGGTACAGTCAAATAACAGGACAAATCAAATTTTTTGCATGTTTAGGACGAGCAAATTTTTCTGTTTGTTTCAAATTGCCGATTGCAGTACAAATATTTAAAAGCAATTGTATTTATTTAATTTACTTGCAATTACCCGCGATTAGGGTATTTAATATTTTTAGAAACAGTCCGACCGGTTTAATGTTCTTATATGTATTAACAAACAGATTTACAAAGATATGTATTCTAGACATTAAAAAAACATACTATAAGCTGCTTGCAAACGGCACTTACTAAAAAAGGTGCTGTATTACCGAAACAGCTGTCACGAACATATAACAACAAGTAGTAAAGATATACCAAAGATATACTTTGGTTTGGACTCCATTCAACAAGGTCTCAAGTATGAAAAAAATAGAAACGACAAGCTTTAGAATAGTTTATTTAATTTGACAAAAGTGCGGTTGATTACGAAAAGCGGTGTCTACTGTATTTTAATTCATACAATTTTAACTGTATTGAATGTATCATTTTTTTCAGTGTATATTTGTGAATTGTCTACAGTTATGCCGCCTAAAAAATCATCGATTGGACGATTTACATCTCAGGCACGACAAAAAAAAGGCACTACGAGCTTCAGAAACAGACTAACAGCCAGAAGCAAGATTAGAAACCAGTCGATTACTCTCTGCTCAAGCTTATCGAATGAAACAGAAGAGCAACAAGAATCAAAATTGCAAGCCAAGCGATTGGGCACTACTCAATCCCGCTCAAATGACAGAAGAGCCACGAGAATCAAGAATGCAAGCCGATCGAGTACGCAATGTTCGATTAGGACGGTACACTAGCTCACAATAATAATTAGAAAAGCTTGATCGTACAGTTAAAGATTTAAGGAGCAATGAAGAGCTATTAGGTGGAACACTATTTTTATTATCGAATGATTTTCGACAAACTCTTTCAATTACACTACGTTCAACACCAGCTGATGAACTCAATGCATGTCTTCAATCATTAGTTCTATGGCCGTATGTGCAGAAATTGACTTTAAAAACTAAAATGCGTGTTCAATTACAAAATGAACATTAGCCGAACGTTTCGCAAAACAATTGCTAGATATTAAAAATGGAAAGATGGCAATCGATAGATCTACACCATTGCCAACAAATTTTTGTGAAATAACACTAAACAAAGACGAATCGATTCAAAAGGTTTTCTTAAATATTGCGCAGAATCACAAAAATCATTAGTGGCTTAGTGCTCGTGCTATATTAGCGGCTACAAACAACAATGTCAATGACATTGATTTCAGAATATAAAATGGAATACCAAGTGAAGCAGCAACGTATAAGTCCATCGATACTGTGATGAATCAAGACGAAGTTATCAATTACTAACGGAATACTTAAATTTACTCGATTTGCCAGGTATGCCATCGCATATTTTGACATTAAACATTGGCATACTAATCATTTTTCACCGGAACATCAAGACACCACAACTTTACAACGGTACAACACTTTCGGTGAAAAAGATGATGAGCAACGTTATTGAAGCTACAATTTTAAATGAAAAATTCAAGAAGGAGGATGTACTGTTGCTACGTATTCCTATGATACCATCAGATATGCCATTTGAATTCAAACGATTGCAGTTTCCAGTACGACTCACCTTTACAATGACAATCAATAAAGCACAAGGAAAATGGCTGCGAATTTCTGGGCTGAATTTTAAAAATTTATGCTTTTTATATGAACTGTACGTGGCCAGCTCACCTGTTGAACAACGTTCACATTTATTCGTGTGTGCACCAGACGGAAAAACAAAAAATATCGTTTATCCACAAGCACTCAAATAAACGCAGAATGAAAAATATTATTAAAATCAAACATTGTTTCTTGATAAAAACAACGAAGTAATAAAATACTATTTTAATATTAAATTTTTCATGTACATGGTATACTGCATTAACATATAATTGATAAGATAACTGAAAATGGTTTTTTAATGTAAATAAAGACGTAATACTGAAAATAATGTAATGTATAATAAATTTTTTTTTTTACACAGCTACCTTGATTTACTTTCTTTTGGGATAGCAACAACGCGCGATGGATGAGCTAGTGTCCTATAAGCACAAGTACGTTTATGGTGCGGCTGTCAAGAAAATCGCTAAAAACTGCTAAAATGGTTCTTTACGACTTACAAAAAATCTTTGCATCGTACGAAAATGAGGGTTTTCATAATAAATTCGCGCAGTGAAAAGACAAATTAAAT
Source organism: Copidosoma aretas (assembly GCA_030522625.1). NCBI lineage: Eukaryota > Metazoa > Arthropoda > Insecta > Hymenoptera > Encyrtidae > Copidosoma > Copidosoma aretas. Next base: position 6,718 of record JAPYYV010002732.1, read on the forward strand.
AGGTTTCCTGAACTCCCGAAAAGTTTTGTAGATTATTCGAAATTTTTGAAAAGCCATGGTAGGATAAATACAACTATTTTTAAGGAAGACTTGTATCAGAACATCTCACCACTCTTGACACCCATTGCAACCGCCTTGAAAGTATACAACTTAACTAATAAGGTAGCATTGTCATTGCTTATGGATAGGTTTATTAGGACGTTCTTTTACAAACCGAACACCTTCCTGACCGACACATTTTTTATTTTGCTGAAAATTTTTTTATGGGTTCTATAATGAAAAAAAAGACAGATTTTTTTTTTCAACAATATTTTGGATGCTAGAAAGGATTGAAATTCCGCGATTTCGGTAATTTTAAGCTGTAGGAGGAATTTTCAAACATTCATAACTCCGGTACTATTTAAGCTACAGACGCAATTTTTTTCTTTTTTAAGGTAAAAGAATAAGCTTTAAGAAAAAAATTCTTTCACAAACAATTATTCAGAATTGAAAATTGTTATTAACAATTAAAATGTTTAAATTGATTTTTATCTATTGCCCCCCCCCCCCACCCTTCTTTGTAGCGAGTTTTTAGTAATACCATCGTATTTAACGTCGAATTTCCTATAAAAAACAATTTTTATGGAAAATTAACTATTACTATTGAAAATAAATTAATTTATGTAGCGCGGCACGTCTTATCGGCGCGCGGATTCTATCGCACGCCTTATTTGCCCATCATCTTCTCTTTCTGTTTTATAAGTTATTATTTGACATCTTCAATCAAACAATATTCGTATGCACAATCAACCTCATGCATAATGAACTATAAAAATTAGTGGATAAGAAATATTAGTGTAGCAAATGAATAGTGTTATTAATTATGATTTTAATACATAATTATTAGTGAATAAGTACTTCGTTCTAAGTAACATTGTACAATATTTACATTTACTTATATACTATACGGGTATGGTATTATTTTATTCCAAAATCATCACAATAGTTTTCTTTTCGTACAATCAGAATTGCTTTGCTTCCAATTCTTAAAGAAAGATTGGAACTATACAATGATACTTTACGTGCCTTTCATTGTTACAGCTTTTTGCAAACGCGTTGATAATCTTTTTTCTTCCTCTTCATAATCATTATTAGTTGAATAGCGATACGTTATATTTCATAAGGCTTTATACGCCCAATTAAACAACTTTTCCGGAGTGCGTTCGGATTATTTACTCTTTGAAGACTAGCTCTAGCAGCAAGTCGTTTTAATGTTCCACCTATTCCGTCACATGGTCCTTTACCATGTGTGGTTAGAAACAAGTGACACTCATCTGCTACTTTAAAATCATTCATATGATGAATAAGAATTATAAAATTCATTTTGTTTTTATATTGTCCGCTTGCAACATCCGAAAAATATATTATCTTATCTATGTCTTTCAAATTCATTTTGATGAATTCCACAAGGTGTCTCTGAAATAGATGAACCGCAATAGTATCGTGACGTAAACATTTAGAAATAGAAACAATACTTTTGATTTTTAATCCATCTCTGTCATCTTTTTAATAGATGTATTTAAAAGGGGTGTATTGTTACCTGGTATTTATTCTAATGTATACCTTGAACAGAATTTTTAATTATGAAGGCATAGTTTTCAGAATAATCACAAATTACAATGCATCAATTTTTCTTTAATTCTGATTTTTTTTTTAAATTATCTTCGTTTATTGACTAAAAAATAACGTAGCAATTATTTTTTTTAAACCGTCACTTAAACATTCTAAAAATTCATCAACACTGGATATCAAGGTTTGCAATAAAGTTTTTTCATTGTAACTCACTGTTTATACTTGATATTGTCGATCAATTTTTCTTTAGAATTCTGTTCTAACTGCTCAATGATATTACTTATACCAGGGCACATATCACATGATCCCAAAAAACAGTCAGTAGATTGCATATCACACACTATACGGTCCAAGCAATCATGATAATTTTTTATAGATCGTTGTGCATCAGCTGTAATTGATTTTAAATTTGCTCTATCTATTAGTAATTTTATATTTTCATGTATTGGACAGTCACAAACTGAATGAGTATCACTCGCTCTTGCCAATACACAATGTTTCGGTCGTAAACTAGCGAATTTCAAAAAACTACATTTCAATGTTGGATAATTGATTTTAAAATATTCATACAATTCTTTCTTATAATTGAAAAGTGAGCGCTGCTGCACCTGTGATTTTTTTCCACCTACTTTAACAGCGACGTAATCTTTTTTGCCTGTCATTATTAAAGTGTAATCATCAGAATAATAGAAAGTTGTTATAGTATTGATAGTATCTACTACTAATGATGGATGGCTTTTAGGGTTTGGATCGCTTAATATGCCGTTCTCCTTGGCAATATTTTTGGCAATAGATATTATGTTGCGAGTAGCGGCAGGAAAATAGAGCTGAATTTTTGTGTAAGACCAGCGTTCGGAAATGGTTAAAATCTTAATTTTATGATTACGGTCTTGTGTAGTACTGAAACTTTTTTTTGGTAATCTTGTTTGCTTTTTTCTCAGAATATCTTTTTTGCGACAATTTTTGTTTCTTAATCTGTGAAGATCCTATTAAACTAAATCCTTTATTAAATTGATCCACGCGATCATTAAGTGTTATTTTGCTTTTTCCGGAAGCACCCAAAGTTTCTCCACTACCAATTTGAGCATCTAATTCTTCCTTTGATGATCCATCTTCACTTTCCGGCTATAAAAGAAAACGCCTTATCAGCCATATTGACGGAATATTGGAAATTTATTTACTTAATATATTCACTGTAAGTAAGGAGTTTACTGGCTGAAGAAATGAAGGGAGCAAAACGCTGATGTTCGCTATGTTATGCTATTGAGTCACGTATTTAGTGGAATGAAGTCGAACACTTAATATGATATAGTTACGTACCTTTCAACTTGATAATTATTGCACTCAGCATCATTTTTTTATTTGCTGTTTTTGATGCGCTGACGATAGGTATCACAAATTCTTTGTTGTAATAACTCCTTAGTTAATGCAATATTTAATGCACGCAGAAAATTTTCATTCACTTTTCTCAATTTTACTTTTCTGCTTCTCAAATAACTAATTGACTCAAAGGGATTAAAACACGGTTCAATACGAATGTTTCTGCCTTGTAATGTACGTTATACTTTTTTACACATCGTTATGATTCTCGTCAGCACTTTACCAATAGGCTAACTAGCTTAGATACACAGGGCCAAACTTACAAGCGGATGAATTTGAAATGAACCCTCGCGGGCGCAGTAAAGAATGCTTAGGCAGATACTAGGCTCTATTCCGCTAACTGTTTAGTTATACATGACTATAATTTGACTAGAATAATATGTATCTTTGGCAATAATTGTATTTAAATGGGCAACATACGTAAAAGTTCGTTATGACTAATGCGAAAGTTAGTCGTTAATCTTTCTCTATTAATAACATAACAAACAACCCAATGAACACAAAATATCTAGTAATGATTTCCAACAAGACTGGCTATTGATTAAAATCTATTTAAAACTAATTATTATAAAAAACCACATGTATTATGGAGGAAAACGAAATGATGCAAGAAATTATGACGTGCAATAGAATCCGCGCGCCGATAAGACGTGCCGTGCTACATAAATTAATTTATTTTCAATATTAATGATCAATTTTCCATAAAAAAAAGTAGTTTTGGTAGGAAATTTGACGTAGAATACGATGGTATTACTAAAAACTCGCTACGATAGGGGAGGGGGCGACATTAGTTAAAAATCAATTTAAACATTTTAATTGTTAATAACAATCTTAAATTGTTAATATTTAATTTTTCTTACAAATACTTTTTTCTCAAAGCTTAGTCTTTTACTTCTGAAATGAAAAAAAAATAAAGTCTGTAGCTTGAATAGTATCGGAGTGATATGAATGTTTGAAAATTGCTCCTACAGCCCAAAATCATCAAAATCGCGGAATTTTAATCCCTTCTAGCGTCCAAAATATTGTTAAAAAAAAAAAAATACGTTCTTTTCTTTTAATATAGAAGCCGTAAAAAAAGTTTTGGCGGAATCAAGTATGTGTCGGTAAATTCTTGTCAAAGTCTATTCGGTTTGGAAAAGAACGTCCCTATTGTGAAAAAAAGAGAAAATATTTTAATGACTATAACGACAACATAAATTGAAATAATTATGATCAAAATATGGATAAGAGAGTTCTATATTGTATTAAAGACTATTTACAAAACTTACCAAACTATCAACACTTCTTCGCATTTTCTCGTCAACACTATTTATTAAATTGCCTGGTTCAGCTGCAACTGTTTCTTTTTGTTGTTCCTGTACAGGCATATGCTCTATCACAGCTTTTATAATTAATGCTCCTGGTATAGGAGCTGTTGCACGCAAAGCTTGTAAAACACGCCCTAGAAACTGCTGTGTAGCTGATTCGTAAAGATCGAAGGCGATTTGATAAGACATTAGGGCGCAATCTTGAGAACCTTTACTAAGCTTATCTAAAAGCTCTGCAACAGCTAACGCATCATCCAAAAATATAAGGCATTGACACATGCTCACATAATCTGGAGTACTTAAATTTTTGTATAATCGAACCAAACAACGTAATACAGTATTCCGGAAACCACGATTTTGTATGAGACTCATAGCAACTTGAAAAGCGTAAGAAAGCATTCCGCTAACATCATCCTGAAACAAAAAGTTCTTTTTTAATTAATTATATCACAAAAAATATTGACCTGACTTTTAGAAAACAATTTTTTAATATGTAAAATACACGTGGCTTATTTTTGCAAAGAAAATTTGGAATGTTAATATTATCTATATGGCAGCTTATAATCCTGACATTAAAAAAGGTAAACATGGCATATAGAGTAAAAAAGAATTGTTTTCTATGATTATTTATAAAAAAAAATGGTAATCTAACGCTTATCTTGCTATGAATACGAATATTCCATTCGTATGACATTTCATTGACAATAATCAAGATCTTCCCACCCTAATAGTCTTGTCAATTAAATATTATATAATTGGATTCGCGTATACATCTAAATCACTGATTTTTAAGAATATTAACTTGTATCAAACATTTATTAAACATAATTGTCATATAATCCACACAGAAGTGGTAGCTCCTTTCATTTACATTGTAAGAAATGATCATCAACTATTCGATGAGTAGCACTTACATTATTGATGTATAGCAACCTTTTATGCATAAAAAGAGGGGCCTTGAGGGAGTTGCAGCGAAAGTAAAAGTTTAAAAGTTTAACAGCTGTGTTACACAGTTTCGTTAGATAAAGAAATTTATAAAACATATTCTATATAATATCATTGTAATATTAAACAGTAACTTAGAGGAAAACGTTATCACAGACCAATACATGAGAAGCTTAAGCTGGCGAATGTATCCCAAGGTATTAAGGTTACAGCCCATACTTAATAAGATGAAAAAGCACTGTCTTTACCGTGGAATATTCGTTCCTTTAACCCTACCCACGTGTTTATGCCATAGTTCAAATATGAAGTACATAAACCTTTTTTTTCATTTAAGTATACGTTACAATATCTTTTACATAAATATTAATTAACGTACACATGCCACTAAACTTTTTGGATACGATTCTATGATTTCAAGATGCATTGACTTACACAACTATATTGACTCTGTTATCACTATTTTATCTTGTGCTATTTAATTTCTGTATCACAATGACAAAATAGGGCAAAAAATGTAAGTGTGGTATTTTTCATTTAAAATTTGAGGTCAATATTCCTATGATAATCTCTATGAATAAATGAACGTGGGTTGGCTCACATTTCAACAATACATAGTCTCGTAAAACTACTGAGGATCACGACATGATACAGAGTGATTCTCGTTCTATTTTGTTTCTTTTCGCTTGAGGCACCTACCATCACCGGTTAATAAAAGAAATCACACTCCTATATTATGGCTACATTGTGTCATTGTAATACACCACACCTTAAAGTGAGTATAGAGTTAAGAAAAAAAGTATTTTGGATTAGAATATTTAATTTTTGCTTTATAATACTTAAATTTTGTATTACTATGTCAATATTATTCTTTATCTTATCAAGCATACTCTTTTCCACACCATAATTTTTTTCCTATGATTGTTAAACAAAATGTAATTTGAATAAAAGAATTTGAATGCTTGCATGTGAATATTTTATCTGTTTCTACGATTTGTATCTACTTAGACTGAACTTTATTTGTATTATTAATTAGTTATGTATTTTTTTCCCCATAAAACTTTAGAGACTTTCAATGAAAATATAAAAAAATAGACTAACAAGTAGAAAATTTATATTTAATGGATATAAAACAGTCTAAATTTCGTATAAAAGGAGCTTGAAAAAAGCGGAAAGGAACTCTTATTACAAAATTCGATTATACCACGTACGCGGTTTAACTAGGTAGAGGCACCGCGCCGTACAGTGGGGCAAAATCGACTTTTTGGTGACCAAATTCTTCCTCTCCACGAAATATGAGCCAAAAAAAAAAAATACGTCCTTACTCTTAAAGATATGTACTCTAATATCCCGCTGTGGGAATTTGGTTGCCACGTGACTAAACAAATTGGCGGACTTAAAATGTCAGATGACCGAAAAACTAAAAAACGTAAGAAAATTTTTTTGTTATAAGAGATAGAATATTTTTGTTTTTGAGGTCGCTGATTACGAAGGTGGTGTCAGGATATAAAAATTCAAAATGGCAGATTCGAAATGGCGGACGTTAAATTAAAAAAAATATTGATTTTTTTATATAACGGTTTACAGAAAGGTTTTTGGGGTCGCTTATTACGAAAATAAAGTCAGAAATGAAAAATTCAAAATGGCGGATCCAATATGGCGGGCGATCAAATTAAAGAATCTCGAATTTCTCTTTAAAACTGTACGCAGGAAGGTTTTGGGGTAGCTGATTATGAATATTGTGTCAGAAATGAAAAATTTAAAATGGTGGATCCAACATGGCAGGCGATAAAATTGAAGTCTGGATTTCCTCAATCAATTTGTAGAAAGTAGTGCTACTGTGGTCGCTGATTACGAATATAGAATCGAAAGGAGCAATTTAAAAATGGCAGATCCAATATTGTGGAAGCACAAATTAAAAAATCTCGTATCATACACATTTATGTATATATTTTACTATGTAAAATTTTAGTACCTGGAATAGGCTTCAAGAAACAGGGCTCTCAAAAGTAAAGTAGTTACCGTTGATGGTACCAGCGTGACCCTAAGCTCTAGAATTCGAAGAAATCGAACCTAAGCAACATTTACCCTACAATATAATTGGTCAAGTGTCTGCACTCTTAGTTCATAAATAAGGAATTTTAATATCCCAATTTATTAATCCTTAGTAACCCAATAGACTGAGTGTCAGTACTTGTAGTTGTTAAAGAAATATTTTTATATCCCAGTCAATCGAACCGCAGAAACCCCATATGCCCTAGTATCTGCGCTATTAGTTGATAATTAAATAATGTATATTATATATACATATATTAGGGCTGCATCTTAAACTCTTCTTGATGGTCCGCAACGAACTGAATTGGGACAGAAATGATCGAGGTATCGGTTCACGAAAGAAAATCAGGTGTAGGATTCTCGATCAACGTGTCCTCCGCAGCGCTCTTAAAAGTGGCAGTAAAACTGGCGGGAGATAAAAAAGCAAAGTAAGCTTCACGCCCAATTCCACAAAACCAAAAAACTTTAACCTAATAATTCAGTGCACTCGTGGAGCGATACCCAGCATCCCAATACACTGTATTATTGTTTGTGCTAATTAAATAAAATCAATTAAATCACACGCACCGAATATAAACCTATTAATATTTTTAACTGATTATGCAAAATTTACTAAATATATTATTTTTTGTGTTGATTAAATAAATTAATTAAATTACAAGCACCAAATATAAACTTATTAACGTTTTCTACTGATTATAAAAAATTTACCAAATAAAAAACAATGTAACGTAGCAGTCAGATAAGTAATAAACGATGATAAAACAAAGATTACAATAGTAATCATGCTAAGCAACAGTAGGTATCAAGTCAAAAGTAGCTCAACACAAAAATAATAATTGTTGCCAATAAATAGCCTATGATGATTTGAAAGCTTGCGTGCAATAGCAAAATTAGCGAAATAAGGGCCGTATTTCGAAATGCTCCTCCGTTATTTTCTGTTGACCTAGTTCAATCTGGGTTGGTGTTTGTAGGTAAATACATACCAAATAATTATTAACGCTTTAATATCTGTATAATCTACTTTACATTTGATAATAACACCTCATCTGAAAAAAAAGTCTGGAAAGTTATTGACGCTAGTAATTTTACTGAAGCTACAACATGTTGAAAAAAGTATGTACAGTTATGGTTGATATAAAATTGTAATAATCGTGTTTTATCGCTGTGTAAGACTTGCTGTTACAAATCAATTCGTCAAAAACCTATAAAACAGTAGTACTGAGTGACCAAATAAGGCGCTGCGCGCTTTGTTGTCAAAAGTATGGACAAAACTTCTTTATTGAGTATGTACTATAACGTAAGGGGTATTATTGTTACTATATCTAGCACAAAGTCCCTGGCCAGTGATCCTAAACATATCTGTAGACTATAACAATTGTACCTGTACATCTTTATCTTTAACTTCAAGTATATAATTTCAGATTCGAATATTCTACACTACAATTCGTAGTCTGCAACCCTTAACCCCCCTGTCCGTTTTTGTTAAAGATAAATAATTACTTTTAATTTTGTCGTCCGCCATTTTGAATTTTTTATTTCTGACTCCATTTTCGTAATCAGCGACCCCAAAATCTTCCTGTGAACAGTTGTATTAAACAAATCAATATTTTTTGAATTCAACGTCCGCCATTTTGAATTTTTACATTCTGACACCATATTCGTAATCAGCGACCCCAAAAACTTTTCTATAAACAGTTATATTAATGAAATCAATATTTTTTTAATTCAACGTCCGCCATTTTGAATCCACCATATTGAATTTTTACATTCTGACACCATATTCGTAATCAACGACCCCAAAAACCTTTCTATAAACAGTAATATTAAAGAAATCGATATTTTTTTTAATTTAACTTCCGTCATTTTTAATCCGCCATTTTTTATTTTTACATTCTGATACCATATTCGTAATCAGCAACCTCAAAAACAAATATATTCTAACTCTTATAGCAAAAAATTTTTTAGGTTTTTTAGGTTTTTTGGTCATCTGACATTTTATCATCTGATATTAGAGTACATATCTTTAGAAGTAAGGACGTATTTTTTTTTGGCTCATAATTCGTGGAGAGGAAGAATTTTGTCACCAAAAAGTCGATTTTGCCCCACTGGGCGCCGTAAGTGCAAGTTCCCAACCTCTCTTAACACTCTAATCCGCAAGCTGATATTCTAACAGAATGAATGATTTGATTGAACGTTGAAGAATCATTCATTGATATTCATCGTTACAGAATACGGACATTTAGCCGTATTGCTAATTTACTTAAGGACGTTCATTACAGTCAGCGGGGGGATATGTTAGAGAGGTGAGGGGGTCGAAAACGTGTGGCAACGTCGCAAGTTTCTGTCGTCAGTCGTCTGCTCCTGCTGGTTGTATGTATATGCTTTAGATTTCAAAGCAGAGGTGTTGTGTACTGATTTCGCAGACGTAAGTAAATAACTTATTTCTATAATTATTAGCTGTGTGTAAGTGTATTGCTATCATCTCATGGAGGAACAGTGTGTAATTTCGGGACTTTTGAAGGCTGAACACAATGTGGACGACAATTAATACAAATTTGCACATTTAGAGCGAAAGTAACATAACCATTTTGTACGTTAAACTGAGCTAGCTTGTATAGTGACGAGAGTTACTGTAAATGACTGCTTTATTGATTTAATTTCCATTCATTTAATTATTTATCGCACTATTAACTTCGATCGATTTTTTGTGTACCCCCTCAAACAGTTTGCACATAGCTAATGAATACACAAATGTATTACAATTTAGAATAAAATAAAAAATTATAATCAAGACTTGAATCAAAAGTTATTATTTATTTGCTATGGTTATTTACAGAAAAACACATTGTACACATGTGAAATTGATACATGTTCGCATTATGACAAACACAATAAAAAATATTTCTTGCTTAGAATAATTTCGCTTATTATATTCAATTCTATCCGTTTTCGAATTTGGCGCCTTTTTGACGTTGCCATATTCACCAACTCAACCCAATTTTTATTATTTAAATGAAAAACCAAATAGTGGAGCTCTTTGAAACTTTCACAAACTGTTCATTTAATAATATTTTTCTATATACAAAAAAATTAGAATTTCTATAGACCGTCTTTTTTAAATACGATTTTAAACAACCATTCAATAAAGTTACGTGTTAAAATACTGAATTTTTATAATTGAATATCTTAAAAACGGTGTAGTGAAACAATCTGAAATTTCTTATGCTGCATTCCAATGATATTTTGAACATCTTGTCAAACTTTCAAAACAATTGGTCAGAAAAAGCAACTTGTAATGAATGTCCTTAAGCAGAAAATCGAAGGGTAAAACTGTAAGTAAACAGGGCGAAAAACTGCTTAATTTTTCCGATGAATCAGGTTTAAGTATTAGAAACGGAGCAACAGAAGGGGATTGAGACGGGATGTACAATATTATAGGCGATAACGGCAACTCAGTTATTGATCGGGTACTCGAATTGGAAAACGAACAAGGTAGTGTCATACATAAGTTAAAAATTAATCTGAGGACGAAATCGGATTACCTTCCAGTAGAATTAGACATAGCGGACGAAAATGAAAAGGGGTAGAAAAAGGTAGAAACTAGAAACATATCCGATAATATATTTTCATCAAAGTGAAAAACACTATATTTCGATACGGTTTTAAGATACTTGAGACTAAGTTACGGATACAAAAATTTAACTAAAGTTAAATTAACTACAGATAAAGAGAAACCACTTTGAAAAATGGCTCTATGTGGTCTAACAACTTTTTTCAGAGCCATTTTATGCAAGAACTTTTTCTTAGTTATTTTGACGTTCTGCAAAAAGTTTGCATCTCATCGTTTTGAAATTTAGTGGAATTGTTCAGAATCACAAAACTTAAGTTCTGTTAAAATTTGAAGACAAAAGGTCAATTGGAACGCCAATTACTAATCATACAAAAACAGGGCAAAATTGGCAGCACTGGCGATTTGTCGAAAAACGGCTAGGCCTATTTAGGCCCACCGTGGCTCATTTTGTTCTTAAAATTGAGCATGTTTTTTATGTTTAAAATATTTTTGTACGAATTACGGCTGTTGCGGTAGAAGCGAAAAACCTGTTATGGACATTTTTACGATTTTTTTTGGACCGGTTGCACAAATATTTTTCGGACTTATTTTAGTTACGCTTATTGTCGGGCTCGAGATCTACACAAAAATTTTTTTTTGATCCAGTCTAAATTTTCATGAAATAGGGGTAGTTTTCAGCTAGTTTGCTCACACTAAACAGGTTAAGGCTGCTTGCGTGCGGGCTATAGGTGTAAAGTAGCTCCTACCTATAAATATGGCTGATGCTGGCCGCTAACCACGTTTCTTTTTTTTCTCCCTGTACCCAATCGCCACCTTTGCTTATTCGTCCGTTAATGTGTTAAACACATTTTATGCATTAAGTTGGCATTAGTGTGACTCGTAAACGTTTGAACTTCAAGTCAGAAACACCGAAAATATTAATTAGTTTATTATACGTATGATATTTGCGCAATGTTGATACTTATTGAAATAAAGTTCTTTCTGACACGTTACAGCAGGCACTCAGCACCCGGCGAATGATGACTAAGCCGAAAAAATTGTAAGGTATTAATTGTCATGAAATACATATCGTCATGTTCAGACCGTGACGACACCTTTGTTATGTAGCCCGGAAGGTAGAGATAGATTTTTATGACCAATTTTTTAAAGCATACAAATAGTTAGAATATTACTCAAAGTTTATGAACTTACCATAACATTGTATTATATACATGTATGTCTATTGGTGTGAGCTTTATTATCTAAAAATTTTTTTTCTGATGTGCTGGCCCTTTATCAGTGACCCTGAAGAACAAGATGAAACATAAAAAAATCATAAATAAAATTTCGAAACCGTACCATCAACACCAAATGTGTTTTAATTTTTCGGTAATAACCGATTCAGTCATGACAGTGTGCTAGTTTTTGGTTTCCAGCTGTGTAAAAATTTCTAGATTGTGTACAGCAATATTTTGTATGTAATGATTCAGCATAGAATCTGAATGGTAACTTTTTCTATACTTATCCTAACATTTAAAAAGTGAAAAATAAATTTCCTTGCCAATCACAGCGATAAAAAAAAATTTAGGGTAGAGTCTGAAAGGCAACTTTATGTTCATTTATATTAAGGTGGCTTGTCACGAAATTAAAATACCATAAGTATGAACAATACTTGGAGGATTTGTACTTCAATACAAAAGGAATCACCTCTTAAAATTTTAAACCATGTCACTAGGTCAATTTTTGTAAATGAGTTGCTTGAAAATTGACATTTAACATGGATGTGCAAGGAGACCATTAAACTTTGATCAAGTATGTTCTAGTATCTCCCTAAATATACCTTAACTCTTATCATGAAACAAGTTACTGATAGAAGAAAACACAAGCTTTAAAATGATATCAAGAAAGTTGGGATTCACCAGGCAATGTTATGAAATATTTCATCAAGAAGGTGACTGTGTATATGATGAGCGAGAATAAAAGATCTGCCGCGAACAAGGAGACGTTCAACATGCGCGCACGAAATTTAAATGACGTAACACATATGAAATACGTATAGAAAGCACTAATTGTTTTTTTCATCCACTGATTCATTAGAATTTTTTATTCGCTGAATTAGGGCATTAGTTATAAAAGGAGATCTGTGAATTGTATTGGCACTTTTCTCAGATTTCAGTGCTTTCGATTTTTCTACTGATTTCAGAGTTTTTTTTTACATCTCAGCTGAATTTTTTTTATCAACTGGTTTTTTCTTTTAATTTCCCACTTGCACGACGAGCGGGATATTTAGGAGGCATGACATTGAGATGAAAGTTTTTTGGAAACAGGAACTTTGACAAACAGGTAATTAATAGGAAAGTTTACTCTTCCCACGTAAACAGACATATTATCTGGATTTTGTCTGCTTCAATAGTAACGTACATATAATTTTGAGTACCCCAACCAACAAAATTTTTTTCGTTAAGTTAACTCTACCATTTGACATATTCCATCGTTTATGCATGACAATATATTAAACGTTTAGCACTAATTGAGACCCCTTATGGGGCTCCGCCTTAATACGGCATCCTCGTGATAATATTTATTTTAGAACTTCAGTGACGTAAGAAACCAGTTTCGAGATGCGATAAGGAAACTGTTATAAAAAACTAGAACGAAATACTCTCATGTTTATCTTTGTAATAAAACTTTCTTATGAATATATTGCTGCTTGAAAAGATGATTGTTTTCAAGTACAGATTTTCAATGTAAAATATAACTATAATACAACTTTTTTTTTTAAATTGCTGAATGAATATACTTAACAGCAAACTACATTATTTATTATTTTATAGGGCCTCACAAAGCTCACGGACTAAATACAACAAAACAAAAATCTAAAAGTGGCTACTAACTACGAAACATCATGTTTTTATTCTTTACGTAATTATGTACATAAAAAGTAAAGTTAAAATTCAGATTATACGCTAGGTATTACAAAACGGATGTACTTTTCTGGTTTGTAAGGCTTTAAAAAGCTTGCAGACGAACTAAGACACAAAAATGAATAGACAAAATCTAAAATGGACGAAAAAACTGAGTTCGAACGATTACGATATCAAATACATGGAACTACTTTTATATCAAAATTCTACGCTGAATTTTACATGAAAACATATTTTATAGGTTACAAGGGCTGTAGAAAGCTTACGGACCAATTTAAACACAAAAACTAAAAGCAGTAGTTGAACTGTCGGAAAGAGCTATGCTTCTTAATAGAAGAAAACTAATTATTAGCTCATAGAAGCGAAGCGTCCTGACAGCTGGGTTGACGAAGATTTCGCAAATTATAAGAGTACAAATAATAATTATGCATTATGAAGGCAATATCCAAAAACCACATATGTATCTTACTAATTATATGTGTATGTATGTATATATATAGTGATAAAGACTAAAAATCTTCCGCCCCCTCACACCCCATCAAATCAAGGGTGAATTCGTTATATTTTTACGTGTTTTGAGTGATCGTCATTTGTTTGTGCCCACCCTCACCCCCCCTCCCTCCCCAACCCCTCGATCATTTTTTTCGTTATTTCACGTAAAAACCATTTTGACAATTTTTCCTCGGCCCCCAAAAATTTTCAGGATTTGCCAACCACCCTCCCTCAGAAACTTAGAAATTTTGGACCGATGACTATTTTCATCATGACTATTTTCATTGTGTTTATTTTTTGTTGAAACAAATTTGTATTTGCGAAGATAGCCAAAGTCACCCAAAAGATACTATATCGCCGAACTCAGCCGAAAACAAACGAATAATTCCGATTGCAGACGAACCACCTCACGATAGCCCTCTAACATCTTCGAACATTGCCGAAAACAACCGGATGCAGCCGAAGCCTATCCTTTACTTCCACTTAAAATTTTTTATTTTTCCCGCACAACTAATTGAAAAAATGGACCGATGCAGAACAATAAAACGGTCGGTTAGTGATAATAGTTGTGAAAAGATAACGGCAGAACCTTACGCTCTAGATCAATGTGAAATAACAATATGATACAACTCAACTACCTACAACCAAATAACCAAATACACTCGCACGCTTATAACGTAAAGAAACGTATTATGGGCAAGTTACCCGACAACGTTTTAATTATCCAACGATTAAAAAAAAAAAAAACAAGAATTACTATTAAAATTTTGGCAACAATAGAACACCAAAAATCTAAAGAACAAAAACCAACACCAAAAATGTTTTAAAATAGATCACAAACAAATTTTAGGTAAATAAAAAGCCCAGTCATTTTTTGTATATATTATGGGCCTCCTGTTTTGACTCTGTCTACCTGACCCATAATATATTTTTCTATTATGAGCCACGCAAAAAATCACTTATACACATTAAAAAAAAAAAATTATGTAGGGTAAATATAATATATTTTTACAATTTTTAAGTAAACAAATTTGTATTTGTGAATAAGAAATATTTTATCACGAAGCATTACTTGATTATTTTTATACAAAGAACGAAGTGAGTTATTTCAAACATCGGCAAAATTATCAAGATTCTTTTGGCTCGGTTTTACATCTTTTAACATTTAATTCCTGATTCTATCGTCAATAGCTGTTGTTTCTTTAGCTTCGTTCCTTCCCTTCTATTTGTCATCCAACAATTTTTTATGTCTGCTTGACGCATCTTTTTTTATTGTGCTTCCAATTCCGTTTGTTTTTTCTGATTTTTTTGTTGAATACAGAAGTCCCGAAACTCATTCAATGCTGCAGCGGCTACCACCTTAGGCTTTTTAGATTTTACAAGATTTTCTCTTTTTTTCAGGTCAATAATCGGTTGGTATTAAGAAACAATCAAACATGCGTTTACATTCAAGTGTACCTTTAAGTAAATAAAAATATTGCAAGAAAATCGGATACTTTTGGAGTACAAGAAATATGGAAGAAAAAATAACGCTTGGACCAAAGTTTATGATTTTCTTTTTTGTTTTCAATGTTTTTCTGTTTGAGATTCATAATTTTTTTATTAATGTCGTCCTTCGAAGATAATTCCTCCGTACCTTGACTAACAGATGGGGTAGGATTGCTCAGCAATAAGATTTCGCCAAAAAAATACAATTATATAAAAAATAGTGAAGTTCAAATTTTGAGCAAAAATATAAAAATATATATATTTACTTTTAGTACATTTTGAAGTTGTTGGTTTATTGATTTTATTTGAATTATTGGTCGAGCTACTCGATTGATACACATTGATATTTTGTTCTTGAAGAAAATCAACACACTCTATTTCAACATCATTCGATAAGGTAAAACTGCCACTAGACTCCAAATTATTTACTGAATGATCATCAATCACAGGTATTTGTGCCATCTCTGAATCTTTAATATTATCCTGAATTGGCTTACTATAACTAATTATATAACAAACAATGTGTGATCTTTGAGTCACCGGTGCAAGTGAAATTTCTCGGTCGATGAGAACGACCTCCATGCTCAAAGATTCATTAGTTGAAAAAGTGCATAAAAAAAACATCTTAAACTCTCATTCTTGTAAAAAAATTAGACATAATTAAGTTTTGAAAATTTATCAAGTTTTTCAAAATTAAGTAAGCCAAAAAAATTAAATTCTAGCTAAAAAATTTGGCACGTAAAAAGTTCATCAAAGTGTATAATAAAAATCAAACGATTCTAATCAAATTTATAAAAAAAAATAATAAAAAATAAATCAATATTTGTTAAAAAATGTACATACGATTGAAGTACAATAATTGATTCTTTCGCCAAAAAAAATATACAAATAAAAAAAGTGTGCAAATAAAATAAATGTAACTACTGTTGTTTTACTGTATCATGATGTAAAAATATATAAATAAAAAAAGGGTAAAAATAAAATTGATGTAACCGCTGTTGTTCTACTATCATATCATGTAAATAAGGTACCAAGAGTTTCTTATGACTGCGTAGAAGCTAATTGTTCATCATATTTCTCTATGCTCTTCGAATTTACATTCACATTTCCTTTTAGTCTCATCCAATACTCAAGCAGACCTTCGAATTTCTTATCACCATTCCATATTCCACTTGACTCAGATACTTTAAAATCGTTATGTAATTGTTGATCAAGAGATTTTTTTTAATTCTTCCAAAAAGCCACTACCTACTTGATGAAGAGATATTTCTGGTGATGTTATGACTTTCTTTTTCTTTTTTTTACTAAATAAATCATAATCTATAGCATTTCCGTTCAAAGGCCATAATCCAGTGCACTTGAAGCCATTTCGAACCATTAAAGCATCATCTTTTATATTCTTGAGTGTCACTTTGATAACATTCGGACAATGTTCTTTTCTTACATGACTTATATTATTATCAGTTTTCTACTTATTGGCAGTTTTTACCCAGCTTGCTTTAAAAGGTGCGAAAAAAAACACATTTAACGGTTAAGATGTGCGGGTACAGTGAGGAAACAACTTAAGAATTTCAATATTGTAATCTTTACAGAATCTTATCAGTAGTATAGAAGTATGGGATGAATGACCATCAAAGTAAATCACTATGGGGAACTGAAGCTCATTCACAATTGCCCAAGGATAAAATACATTAGTCATGTATTCATAAAAAGTATCAGAGGTTCGCTAACTACTTTCAGAGTTTCCCAAGCCCCAATCACATGGACAATTTATAAAGACTTTCTCTAGCATAGCACATTTGTATGTACATTACCATAGGAGGGGCACGAGTGCCCTCAGCGTTGTACATAAACATGGTAGTGAAGTTTTACTTTCTCGTCACCGTCAACTTGCTTATACACTTTTTTTTATTCCACTGTGATAATTACATTTATGGCTTTTGGACACAATTCTACACGTATCTCATCACAATTAAAGACTTGAGAAAGTTTAAAGGTGAGCAAGTTTTTACTTTCCAAAAACGACCGGACTCCTGAAAAACATTCTCTTAAATGCTTTTCAGCTGCCTCTGCCTGTGCCTTGACTACATATTGTGCCATCTTTATTGTGAGTTCTGGGTGACTTTTAAAACATTTTTCTGTCCTGTGCCATCCAGGTCTTCCATTGATAAACTGAGTCTTCAAATTTGATGTTTTTACATACTTTTGCACATCTAAAAGTTCTTCTTTGTTTAGGGGGTTCGCTCCCTCAGCCTACTAACATACGATCATGTTAGTACGTAAAATCAAATACAGTAAAGTACGATTCTTTAAGAAATTTCAGAACGAATGGAAATTTTAAAAATTTTTTAGTTGCAAGTTCTATTGTTCCTTAACTATCGAGCAGATCAAGTAAAGTTTATGACTTCTACTTATAAATAACGTAAACTATGTTTTAAAGAATGTCAAATATTTGTCAGTAAGTCTACAGTTTGTACTATAACTATGTAGGTGTCTGTCAAACGTGGCTGACCGAATGTCAACGTCTTTATTTGCTTGTCATTTACGCATTTCTTGATCTCCCACTCTAAAAATTTGTGGACGTGTGGTTCAAGTGTTGCTCTTTTTATTCGTGTCCATTTTATTTTCCAAAACACTGGCGAATTTCACGACAAAAAGTACAAAGACATACCCAACATGAAAAAAGGTTTTTGAGCAAAAAATAATAGCCCTATCATAACGAGCAGGACAAAATCTATCGATTTTCATTTTTTTAATATTTTTTTAGATTTTTTTAAGTCCGTACAAGTGAGTTGAACACAGTGCACTTGAGCGAAAGATGCGCCGTACGCGCAAGGTAGCCCGATTTCGCTAGACACGCCCTTATACGGAAGCTTGAGGCGGGCAAGGTAGGCATGGATTTGGGAATGGAAAAGGAAAGAAAAAGGGGAACAAATAGATTCAGATTTAACCAGGAGATGATTCATGTGAAAATATAAGATATTTATGTATGTAAAAAACGCACGACAGTTAAGATTAAAAGTTCAAAAATATGTTATGCGTTATAAACTATATTATTATGTAAATGTAAAAAGAAATTCTAACATGTAGTATGTTTTATCAATTACATAAGTTACTCTATTGAAAATAATATTATTACTAATATAAAAGAATACAATTTTTTTAATAGTTATGAAACAAAAGAAGGAAATGTAGAAGTATATAAAAATCTGTAAAAGAAATGAGTAAATAAAAAAATAAAAAATTCACATTTAAAAATGTTAAGAAAGAATTTCAAAATGATATATTATTATAAACTTATATCCATAAGTGATTCTTAAATGACCGAAAATAACATAAAAAGTCTCATAACTGTTTCAATAATGATAATGAATGCGTAAATATTGTATACATATTCATATGTATCTATATAAACCTTGTATACCAATTAGAGTCATCATCAGTATTAAATTAAGAACAATCATTTGATAAATCAGTAAACTCATTTCATGTATTGTTTCATATATTGGCAATGTTCGTTCAAATTATGAGCAAATATTTATAAGATTGCTTTGGTTATCTATGTTTGTAAGTATATATGTGTATTAAAAAATAAACTTTTGTATTTATTATTCACACATGAGAATGAAAATATTGAAATATGGGAGTTGGCGCGCGGAGAGCGCAGGAAGCGATGCCCCACTAGTATATGTGTGGATATACATATATGTTCCTATATTATATAGTTGTTTGAAAAAAAAGAGTTCTAGCCCCCCCCCCGCTGCCCCTCAGCTCCGCTCCGGCTCCCCACAGCTCCCCCTCTACCTCCCCTTACCACCCCCTCAGCATCCCCCATCACCTCATAACCTATTCCACAATACACACACACAAAACGTAATTAAAAGTCCATGCACATAAATTAATAATTTGGTTTCATTTCGATTTCTCCCTTCCACATGTTTTAAGATTAACATTATATTAACAAATGTACAATAAAATAACATGAAGAAAGAGAAAAGTAGCTCTCATTACCAAGATATTGATTCTATAATATTGAAAAATTAAGCAGTATCGTTAGTTTCTCCCAATGTCCATGGAAGATGAAAAATAATAAACAATTAAAGCCATTCAATGCTTTAAACAAGAATTTATTCTATTTGTTTCACATAGTGGCATTTCATAGGCCGTCTTGAACCGTCTGATTTTTCAAAACCCTTACCACATTTTCTACAAATTTTTTTTTCATTTTCTTCTTCATACATTATTATATGTCTTAGATTAAGTTATTGAATGTCAAGTATAGAATGCAATAAAAATAACACACGTAATTATAATATTGGAATAAATTAACGTTTTTTATTTTAATTGCACAATTTAAGATATCTTTTCAAGTACTCTGCACTTAAGTAACCCTTATCACAATTTTAAAAAGAAATATGTATATGAGAGCAGGGGAAATAAAATTGACAAAGTAACAAATACAGGTTATCCTTATTATTATTCGTGTTTATACACCGAATATATATATATATATAGAAAAAAAACAA